>PVLA01004480.1:0-174928 GCA_004027455.1 Hydrochoerus hydrochaeris
CATTGATGCAAAGATTCTCAACAAAATACTGGCAAATAGAATGCAGCAAATCATCAAGAAGATTATACATCATGACCAAGTGGGGTTCATTCCAGGAATGCAGGGATGGTTTAACATATGCAAATCAATAAATGTAATATACCACATCAACAGAGCCAAAAACAAAAACCACATGGTCATCTCAATAGATGCAGAAAAAACTTTCAACAAAGTCCAACACATGTTCATGATAAAAACCCTTCAGAAACTCGGAATACAAGGCATCTACCTCAACCTTATAAAGACCATCTATGACAAACCAACAGCCAACATTATACTAAATGGACAAAAACTGAAAGCTTTCACTTTAAAATCAGGAACAAGACAAGGATGTCCACTCTCACCACTCCTTTTCAACATAGTTCGGGAAATACTAGCCAGGGCAATCAGACAAGAGAGAGAAATAAAAGGAGAAAAATAGGAAAGGAAGAAGTTAAATTATCACTATTTGCAGATGACATGATACTTTACATAGAAGACCCAAAAAACTCCATTAAAAGACTGCTAGAGGTAATAAACAAGTTCAGTAGTGTAGCTGGATACAAAGCCAATGCTCAAAAATCAATAGCATTCCTGTACACAAACAAAAAACTCACTGAGAGAGAAATTATGGAAAATCGCCCTTTAAAATAACATCTAAAAAAATGAAATACTTAGGAATCAACCTAACTAAAAATGTAAAAGACCTATATGCTGAAAATTATACTATGCCGAAAAAAGGAGATTGAAGAGAATATTAGAAAATGGAAGGCCATTCCTTGCTCTTGGTTAGGAAGAACCAACATTGTGAAAATGGCTATACTCCCAAAACTGTTATACAGATTTAATACAATCCCAATCAAAATACCATTGACATACCTCACAGATCTAGAGAAAACACTCCTAAAATTCATTTGGAAACAGAAGAAACCTAGAATAGCAAAGGCAATTCTAGGCAACAAAAGCAAGGCAGGAGGCATCTCAATTCCTGACTTGAAACAGTACTATAAAGCTACAGTGATAAAATCAGCTTGGTACTGGCAAAGAAATAGACCTGATGATCAATGGAACAGATAAGAAGATGCAAGCACAACTACACAGACACTCAGCCACCTGATATTTGACAAAGGGGCTAAATATGTCCACTGGAAGAAGGATAGTCTCTTTAATAAATGGTGTTGGAAAAACTCGCTCTCTACATGCCAAAGACTGAAACTAGATCCATGCCTATCACCATGCACAAAACTAAAGTCTAAATGGATCAAAGACCTCAATATTAAAACAGAAACACTAAATCTACTGGAAGACAAGGTAGGTAGAAGTCTTGGAGACATAGGGGTAGGCAGAGAATTCATGAACTAAACGCAAACTGCACAGGAAACACTTCAAATAATCAACAAATGGGATCTCACATTATTGAAAAGTTTCTGCACTTCAAAGGAAATCACCAACAGAGTGAAAAGAAAACCCACAGAGTGGGAAAGAATTTTAACTAGCAACCCCTCAGACAAAGGACTTGTGTCCAGAATATATAAAGAATTGAAAAACATCAAGCCCACAAAATTCAAAGACCCTCTCCAAAAATGGGCAACTGAGATGAACACACAGTTCTCAGAGAAAGATATACAAATGGCAAATAAATACATGAAAAAATGTTCACCATCACTGATCATTTGAGAAATGCAAATTAAAACAGCATTGAGATTCGACCTTACTCTGGAAAGAATAGCTGCCATCAAGAAATCAACTGATAATAAATGTTGGCAAGGCTGTGGGGAAAAGGGAACACTGCTCCACTGTTGGCGGGAATATAGACTGGTGCAACCATTATGGAAATCCATATGGAGAATTCTCAGAAGACTAGGAGTGGAAGTTCCATTCAATCCATCTATCCCCTTCCTGGGTATTTTCCCCAAAAGAACTGAAAAGTTCATATCACAGTGATATATGTGCACCCATGTTCATAGCTGCACAATTTGTGATAGCTAAATCAACCAAGATGCCCATCAACTCCAGAGTGGATGAAAAAGATGTGGCATTTTTATACAATGGAATATTACTCAGCTATAAAAAGGATGATCTTGAGGCCTTCATAGGTAAATGGAGACAACTTGAGACTATCCTTATTAGTAAAATAAATAAGAATCATATTTATAAATATCATATTGTGTCTCTAGTGTAAAAACTAAATAAGAACTACAAGTGTAATAAAACCAAAATGTGTAATTGCTATTGTAAAAAAGAGAGGAAAAGAAAGTGCTCTAAGGGATATAACTGCATGTAAGTTTGAGTGTGTAAAATAGCTGACCATATTGCTGAATCTTTGTTGGATCTTTGAGCAAAACTGTTTGTAGTCTGACTGTTTGAATATTTACTATGTACCCTTTAACTTTGTAACTTGAACAACTACATCCAGGATGACAGTACATAATTTATAAATTACTAATTTCTTAGTGGGGCTTTTTCTCATTCTCCTTTTTCTTTCTTTCTTTTAGAATTCTGTATTGTTGCTACCCCTTTTTCTGTTTTGTTTTTTTCTTCTCTTTAAATAAAATTTTAAAAATGTATAATTGCTATTGTAAAAAAAGTGGAAATAGGAAGCACTATAAAAGATATAGCTGCATGTAAGTTTAGATGCGTGGGATAGATGACCATATTTCTAGGTTCTTGTTGGATTGTTGAACAGATCTGTTTGCACTCTCACTGCTTTAGTGTCCACTTTGTGTGTTTTAATTCTGTAACTTGAATAACTATTTCTAAAAGAACAGTATGGAATGTATCAACTAGTAATTCCTTATTGTTTATCTTCTTTTCTTGAAATTCTGTAATATTTCTACCTTTTACCTGTTTTTTTCTCTTTAAATAAAAAATGTATAATTGCTATTGTAAAAAAGAGAAAATAGGAAGTGCTATAAAAGATATAACTGCATGTATATTTATGTGTGCAGGATTGTTATCCATATTTCTTAGTTCTTGTTTGATTGTTGAATAGATCTGTTTGCAGTCTCACTGCTTGAGTGTCCATTTTGTGTGCTTTAATTTTGTAACTTAAACAACTATTTCTAAAAGAGCAATATGTAATTTATCAGCTAGTGATTTCTTACTGTTTGTGTTTTTTTTGAAATTCTGTAATATTTCTCTCCTTTTCTGTTTTATCTCTTTAAATAAAAAGTTTAAAAAGTACTATTATTCAAACATATAAGCAATTATTGAGAACATAGTGGTCGCATTCCAAAAATTCAATACATACTTGTGGTCAGAGTCCTGAACAAATCTAGTTCAAGTCTATCCAGAAGGGTGAGTTGGGCAGTCCCACAGTGGAAAGATAACAGAATGTGGAAGATGAAGGGGAAAGCTAGAATAGGAATGTTCAATTCTGTTTCCACGACACAGCTACTGAAAGTGAGGCTCAGAGATGGGGAGGCACAGAAGACCAAAGAAAAATTGCACAGAGTGAAGGTTTCGAACTGTGAGACCTGCAAGGGAGGCAGGGTTGGGAGTCCACAGACAAACATCCACGACTGAGCACAATGATCTAACTGAACAGCTGAAGAGACAAAGTCTCCTGGCCCAATTAGGCTAATGATAAATTTCCAAGGAATTTTCACTGGTTCGGTTTCTTTGGGTCTCTCTAGTGGAAGAGCTTTAAAAAGCAAGGAGCAAAGAAAGTTTCCAGCATGGAAGCAAGCAGCAGAGAAGAGAAGAAAGCAGATGGAGATAGATACAGACAGACAGACAGACAGACAGACAGACAGACAGAGACACAGAGAAGCGAGGCAGAGAGACAGAGACACAGAGAATGATACACAGACACAGAGAGACAAAAAAGACAGAGGAGACGAAGACACAAACACAGAGTGACAAAAAAAAAAAAAACAGAGGAGGCTGAAATGGCTGAACATGCTTGGGATTAAACTCAGGGCCTCTGCCATACTAAGCAAGTGCTGTATCACTAAGCAACATTCTCAGCCTCTTTTAACTTTCTTAATGTGACTGTCCAAATTCTAGCTTGCATGTCCTTCTGAGCCTCCCCTGAAACTCTGACCTTTGGTTTCTTATTCCCTTACTCCCTTATTCTTGAACCATAGTCTCTCTCCTCTTTCTCTTTTTCTTGTTTTCCCTCTTCCTGTCCCTAATCCCACCATTTCAGAATATTTGTTTCTGTTGCATGGATTATAGATTTTAAAAGTCCTAAGAAAGCCAATTACCTCAGGTTTTGTAGTATGCCAAGGTTTTTTTCTCTCGAACCCAAGAAAAGGCAGAGAGAGGAAAGAGAAGGAATCCACATGAGAAGTAAAGGACTTGACATTGGATGGAATGGGAAGGTGTGCCAGGTAGGACTGAAGTTTTAAGCCTAAATGACTAGAAAATTGATGGTATGCATCAGAGGAGAGGGAAAGAAGCAGGTCTCTAGGGGAAAACAGTGCTAGATTTTGTGCCATCATGAAGCCCACATGCTCTCTATTTGACAGGACGGTAGAGACACTGATGCTTAGGCACAGGACTGAGGGACAGAAGCAGTGGCTTGGCTGCTCCTGTCCATCCCCAGGCTGTCGGGGGCACACTGCTCAGTATGCCGTAGGGACTGGGGATTACAGCCTTTCATATCCAAGCTTTGGATATAACAAAAAACATCTCCAGTGTTTACTTTCAGATCTGTCTCCTGATACTTTCTCTCTGCACAGCTCCCCTCAGTACCTGTCCCTTATACACTGTGCTTTCTCCCCATTCTGCTTTTCCTCTCTTCAGTTGTCCATGACAATGGACAGGAAGTGAGTCTATTCATGTCCCACTTGTGGGAGACCTCACTGTAATCAAAAAAATAACATCTAATAGACTCTGATCACATCAGCTTCTAAGACTGTGAGCACAAACTCACACATGTTCAAAGACACCCACAAATACACATTCACTGATCCCCCCCCTGCAATCCCTCCAGCTCCCCTCTCCTCTCAGATGATCTAATTTGGCAGATGAAGCACTTTTTCCTCACTCTACCCTTCTCTCTCTCTCCCTTCCTCTCGCTTTTCTCTTTCCTTCCCCCGACTTCCCCTCCCTCTCTTCTTTCTCTCCCTTCCCTCCTCTCTATCATCCAGGTATATCTAGCACCTCTGTCTCCAGGAAAGAACCTTTCACTACAGGAGAAGCAGTGGTAGGCAACACCTTGATTCCCTGGATCTGCTTCTTTGGGTTCTCCTGAGTAAGGCAGTGCTCCCTACCTGATCTCTGACTGCCAACACCACACCCTATCTATGCCCTGCATCTGGTACCCTGCATGGTTTGAACACATGTCAACTTTTTGCAGTGCTTCTGCAAAGTACTTCAACTACTTTTGTATTTGCTAGCTACAGGCAAAAGAGGAGAAAAGGCATTCACTCCAATTTACCCTATCTCAGCCTCAGTTCTCTGGAGACTTTTGGGGTTGTTATGGTTTGTGTCTAGATGCCCTCTCAAGCCTCACACAATCATGGGGTGGCAGGCTTTTCAGAGATGACTAAATCTAGAGTTTGTGATAGATTCATGGTCCAATGCTAGGATTAAGGGTGTGAGAGCCACAACCATCCTAGGGCAGGTAGCCTGCATATACTATAATGGATGGAGTCTTGTCTCTCTCATGTTGCTTTAATTGTCTCTTGCTGCCATGAACTGTTGCCCCTCTGCCATATGCCACAGTGCCTGGGAGCCAGCCAATCATGGACTGAAACCTGTACAAACTGAGCTAAATAAATCTTTTGGGTGTTGGGTATTTTGTCTCAGCAACAAGAAAAGTAACTACATGAGTATTGATCCAGAAGCTTCTGAAAAGGGAATCAAAATCAGATTTCATGGTCAAAGATATCAAGCTTCCTGCACTCTTTGGGTTAAAGGTTTTGAAGGTCCTATTTGCCACGAGCCCTCCACTCATACCATAAGGGTCTCTGGGTTCCGTTCTCTGGGTCAGTGGTCCCTGAATACTTTTTGTTGCTTGCACCATCCATAAAACTTTTTTGAGCACCCATCCATACTACATACATATTTATTTACAATTATGATCATATACAACTACATGTCCAAAATCATGTATATTGTAGACATATTCATTATAACGGAAATAACAAACATACTCAGAAAACAGAAATTGTAAAAGGAAAAGATAAAGAATAAATACAAATAGATATTCCATTATATTCTGTCTGCATTCCATGAATGAACTTGCATAGCTCCTAGGGACACGCTTCTCCTTTCTGCTCCTCAGCCCCTTAATAGATAACCTCTACAATAAACAGCATTGCCATCCACCAACATGCCCAGGTGCTCCTTCTGTCCAGACACATGCTTTCCTGTCAGCAGAGACCACGTGACTTGCTTTGTCCAATCAATACATCACTTCCAGTTGGGCACCAAGAGTCATGACTCTCCATTCTTTCTGCTCTGTAACAAAGCCTGAAACTTCCCATTGGAAAATATCTCATAAGAGGATCATCCAGAGTACCTTCATTGGTGAAAATAGGTAGACATTGCCAAGTCATATTGGATTTGAGGTCTGGGAATAGTTGTTGTTGCAGCACAACCTTGCCTTTCTCAAATGTCCCTATTTGTGAAGAACTCAAGTGACATCATTGCTGTAGGCTTATTCTCTGAGGACTGGTCTCCCCTTTCTGTCACACTGAGAGGGTGTTCCTTGACAATGATAGTGAGTCCCAGCAGCATGGAAGAGAAAGAATAGGAGGCAGGGTATGAAATAAACTCAGGATATAAGAAATGGCCCAGATCCTGAAGATCAAACCCAAAAGCCACTACCTGGGCAGACTTGCCACAAGAATTGATGGGAAGTTTCCATGGTTGTCCAAAGGCTCCCATGGGCCTCAGGCTGAAGAATTCCAACCTCCAGAGAAAACGATGATTCCATTTCTGGCTTCTACATGTCTTTGTGCCTTCCTCCAATAAAAAAGAGTTCCATTTCAGGCCAAAATATAAATTTTTCTCTTTTAAATCTACTCTTTCAACTCCTAAAGCAGTAGAGCTCTGCCTTTCCAAAGTTTCCAAGAGAATGAAATTGAAAACTGACCTGGGTTTCTGAGGCTGGTCTCTTCATGGAGTCTAGAACACTGACAGCCCATTTCCCAAATGCCTCCCAGATAAGCTGATCCGGGAACTGTGACTGAATTGCACTATGAATCCCAAATGGTTAGGAAAAGGAAATTAGAAATATGGAATTCGCTTTTAAATATGACATGATTTAGCATATTGGTCGAGATACCCTAACAAAAACTGAATAGCAAGAGTTTACATTAGATAAAACGTTTTTCTCTCTTATGTAACAATTTGCAGGTTTAGGGAAACTCTGCTGCCCATTGTTGTCCCCCATTTGTTCTTTCTTCTCAATCACCTTCACCAGTGAGGATTCCTTCTCAAGATCAAAGATGGCTGGTCCACTTATCACCTCCCAGCCTGTTTTCTGGAGATAGGAACAGGGAAATGAAGACACACCCTTCAATTTATACATACAAACTAAAGGTTTCATGTATCATTCTGCTCCTCTCTCATTGATCAGAATTTAGTCATATGGCCAAACTTAGCTGCAAGGAAGCTTGGGAAATATAATCTCCAGCCAGGTAGCCATTGATTGGTTAAGTTTTGGGTGTGATATTATTAAAAGACGAGAGAGAGAATATTGTAGGACAGTCAGCAGCCATACACTGTGCCTTCACTGTGCCTATGGCTGGTGTGTGCTGTGACATTCTTCAGGAAAATTTTCTCCCACCTGTCCATAGCTCATGAGCCCCTACAAGTGTCCTGCACTGCTTACTCAGAACATCTTCACAGTGTACCATGAATGCCCTATCTGTATCTCACAGAATGGAACAACACAAAGGCAAAGGCTGTGTTTATTCTATTCCTCTTGTATCCCCAGATGCTGGCATTTTGCAGGTACTTCTTCATTAATAGGTATAACAATCAACAGACATGTTGATGTATGCCTGTAATCCCAGCACTTTAGGAGGCTGAAGGCAGAAAAATCACAAGTTCAAGACTACCTCGGGCAACTTAGCAACTCAGCAAGACTATCTCAAAACAAAAATAAAAAATGACTAGACATATAGTTCAGTGCAAAGGCCCTGGGTTTCATCCCCAGTACCACCAAGGGAGAAAAAAAGGATAATTGTTCTCCTTTATCTTTATCTGTGGTTTCACATTCCACGGTTTCAGTTACCCATGGTTACTGGATGCTTTATGTACAGTACAATACAAAATTCTGAGAAAGAGCGAGAGCACATGAGCACAGTCACATGACTTTCATTACAGTGTATTATTATAATTCCATTTTCTATTATTAGTTATTATTCTCAGTCTCTTACTGAGTCCAATTTATAAATTAAACTTTATCATAGATGTGTATGTACATAGGGAAAATTTTAGTGTGTATGTATAGGGTTCAGTCTTACCAGTTTCAGGAATCTAGTGGGGGTCCTGGAAAACATCCACCCCTAAAAGGCTAAGTGATTCAGTTTACAAATGAACATGTGAAAAGTAATCACTATTAACCTCTAGCTTTCTCTATCTTCTTCCTCTGGTTCTGTCCTCTGCTAGGCCCTTTTTCTTTTCCAGAACTGGCTCATCTTGGCTGAACTGGGAATTTGGACTCTTATGATGGATGCTTGTGAGGAAAAGGCAGGAGAGTCAAGGAGAAGAAAGTGGCAATTTGGGGACAGGTTCTGAGTAAATGGACTACATAAGGGAAGTGGATAGGAAAGAAAAGTGCATTTTTAGAAGTATCACTATGGACTTTATGGCCTTAAAATACAAGAACAAAAACTTTTGGAAAATTTTAAAGTTTGTTAAACAATGTTTCTAGGATCTAGATACTGCCTGGTACCTCAGCAAGCTGTCACTCAGAAAGAATGACTCAGAATACTGGGAAATGTCAGCAAAGAATAAACCCCAGAAAATCTTCTTCACAAAGATTTCTGACTGCTTTGAATCCTTAGGAAAAATAAACAACCCTACAAAATAATGAAATATATGTCTCTGGTTCTTTACCATTTTCAGGTAGCACTAAGCTTAGGAATCATGATCTCTAAATGGCCTCATGAGATGTTTATATTTTAATTCCACTTACAATTACTATTTCAGCTCCTACTAGCATGTTTTGGATATTCTAGATATGGCAAACTACTTTATTTTAGGTTTGGAACCTCACTCCAACTGCTAGACTGGTGGAGCATAATTCGAGAATGACCATGCGACAGCTACACTCCTTCTAGTAGATTTTTCTTGGTTAGCATGTTAAAACTATAAGGACACATTGTCCCCTGAGACTAAAGGGCATTCTCAGTATGCATGAGGCTACCATTCCAACCACTGCTGTGACTTTTTTAGATGACTCAAGGCCTGTGTAGTCTTGTTTCTGAGGTCCTGCCATTGAAATGTAAGTTTCTAGGCCTGACCCTTGCAAAGCTTTCATACACAATCTTCCATGATTTTTTTTCCTCCACTACCTTGACACAAATTGTTGCTCCAGCCTAGAACCACATACTGAAGATGGCAGAAACACAAGCAAAGGATGCCCACGCCTTGGAATAACCTTTTGGGAAAGAGGTACCCACAAGTCCAAAAAATTTACATGGATTTAATGTGAGCAGGAAACAAACTTTTTCATGTTTGAGCATTTGAAGTTCTACTCATTTAATAGTCATCAGTATTATAGTAAGAAATAGTTCATTCAAATGATTGTTAGAGTTAGAAAAAAGATTGCCAGCCCATCCCCAAAACAAATCAACAAACAAACAAACAAACAAACAGACCAAGAATACTCTGGCATTCAGTTGTGTCTTCCAGGACTGAATTCTCCATCTTAGAAACCATCTAAATAATTAGGAGCTACCTGAAGTTAGAAATCTCTGGGATATTTCAGAGTTTGGCAAAGAAAAGAATTGTATCTACTTAGTGATACACACCGTGACCAAAGAAGGACTACTTACTGGGAGACTATGATTGTTGATCAGCGCCTCAGGTGTGGGTGAATGTTCCCTGGAAATATCCTGGGAGCCATCAAGGTCGATGATTACAGAGTCTGGATGCTACAGGATTGTTTCATCTAAGGGCAAAAGCTACACAGAACGGCATTTGTCATTAGAATGCTGCCCACAAGCTAAGGGCCCAGGATGAAGCTATCACATGGTTACCAGATTATCTGGGGAGGCTTTCTGTGGAGAAGAGAAATTGCCTGACATAGAATCTTGTCTATTGTTTCTCAGAACCACAGTTTCCTAGCCAGGTGACTATCCAAGCTATTTGTGTAGGCTATTGTTCTGTAACTATGAGAGGAAACTAACCTACCTTTCCAAGTGACCTGTCACCCCTCTGTCCCCTTTCCCACTGAATTGGAATTAAAGTCTCCATGCCCTGGTTATATTCCAGTAAGAGCAACAAGCTATCTATATCTCTGGCTGCCACTGGGAAGGAGCAGGGGAAATGGACTTTAAAAGAAGGTCACCCATGAGTCAACTGAAAAAAATTAAAAAAGATCAAGGAGCCAGGCTGTCCAGATCCTTCCACCACAGCACAGTTTTCAAATGATCAAAGCAAGAAAAGAGAAGTAAACCTAGTTGAATGCAATGAAGACGCTCTGGGCCGTCTGTTTGCTGTCTCTCACCCACACTGTGTTTCTCCCTAGTGTCTTTGGGCTCTTCAGGGAAGTCTGTAAACTGCCTATCTAAAGGCTCTTACATTTGGCCCAGCCAAAGTTCTAGTAAAAAGCAACCTCCAATATGTGAGCTCTATGCCCAAAGGTAGTAGACCAGCAAGTCTAAATGTGCAAATCTTAGTATTGGGCCATAAATATGTGCTGCTTACTTGATTTTTGTCTATTGCCTTTCCAGTATATGGTTTAGCATCCAGCATGGAGCACACTTAATATCCTGAGAAAAAAAGAACAAAAGCAGCTCAGTTTTTGAACTATAATCAGAAATAATTACAGCAAACTGGCGACACAGCACTTCAAGTTTACACAGCACTCTACTGTATTTTTTTCATTCAGCCCTCAGATCCCACTGTGAGAAAAACAAGACAGAGATCATATTCTTTACATAGAATCTTAAATTTTAAAGAATTTTAAAGAGGGTGTGTGACATGGTCAAGACAATACAGCTAGTCAAGAGCAGCTTCAGATCTGGAACCACATCCTTGACTCCACGTAACAACACTCTTTCTAACTCCTCTCACCACTGACATTATTTGATGCTACCATCATCATAGTAGCAGTGATGATGCCATAGTATTCATTAAAAGCGCAGCAACTGGCAAAGCATATTCATACTCCTGTCCCTGACCATAAGCACACTTGTGGGGGGTTAACTCACGTGGCAGTAGGTTCCTCACACTGAGAACGTGACTTTCTCCATGAAGATAGATCACAAACATCACAAAATTTAGTCTAAATATTCATAGCAGAGGTTATTGGGAATAAAGAGCATGGGAAGATCAGCACACACTTGTCCCGGTTACCTAAACACCGACTGAAAATCCAAGTTGTTCTTCACATGGAAAAAATCACACCTGTGAGTTGCTCAGTCTTAGAAAAAGAAATGTGATTTTAGAAACTACAGTTCTTGCTCTTGGTATAAGCCATGAACTTGGTCCATATAATGCACAGGTTGCTGATTTGATTTTGTGATCTAAAGTTTAAATATCGAGCCTATCAGCAAATTTTACAAAGACTGATCTGTTTAGATTCTCTACAACCTACCCACTCTCCTTAGAATCAACTTCACCACAAACCTTCAAATGTTTAACTAGGTCTAAGTCCCCAAGTATGAGCATGAAGCACAAATACAAGGTCTCATGTAGAAGAGAACAAACAGCTCCAGTCAGGGGACTTCGTCTTCTACATACCCAGTTTATTCTCCCTTTCTAAAGTAGATAACTCCTTCACAGTGAATGAACAATGCTATGAATGCATTTTTTTACTGGCAGGAAACTGAGCCCCAACAATACAGTAATGTACAGTAACTGACATTAAAAGTCTTTCCCTCTTTTAATCTTCAAATGTCTCCTGTATGTACTTTTTCCATCTCACAGGTTAGATGAGGGCTGACCAATGTGCAGAAACCTGTTCCCCTAAAGGGGCACAGACCAATGATTTATGCACAATAGATCTAAAGAGCGCTGATTCAAGCCCCTCTGACTGAGGGCTACACGATCAAGTAACAAAGGACCCTCCAGCCCATCACAATACTGGAACTTAGAGGAGCAGAGTGGTGATGATCCGGATCCCTAATTCTGCCTTTCTGATTTTTGTAACCATAAAGTACAAATACTCCCCTGTTCTGCTAATGTATGTATCTGAGTTTATCTCTAATAAAACTAGCCAGTTCTGCAATATTGTAAATATGTTTCCTCCTCTCTCTAAGCAGCAACTTTTCACACCATTCACACAGTTCCTACAGAGCATCTGTCATATCAAGTACCAGAGAGAACATCACAGAAAGTGGGAACAGGTCGGGGAGACAGTGTGGGATATGTGGAGACCTAGATGGTTAGAGGCCTGAGATCCCCTGGCCAGTCATTAGTTGTTTACTCCACAGCCATTTGGCATTTGTGTACTTCATGCCAGATGCTGTAATAGGTGCTGTCAGATAACACAGAAGTGAAATCCTTGGTGATAGCAGCAGCAAAAGCCCCACTGTTCTTTAATCGAAGAGATCAGACAGACACGAAGACATGAAACCAAGAACAGTGTCCTAAGTCAAAAACGAATACCCACATGTGTCACACAGATCTGTTCTACATACTGGGTCACTGAAAAACACAAAAATCCTTCCCTTACAGAGTTCATACCTGAGTAACAAATATATTTTAAGGCTTGACTATGGAGTTAAGAAAATGAAAGTCATAAATAGTGTAGAGAAGAGATTTGGGTGGGCTTCAAGCAGGTCTTCTCCTTTAGGCCTCTATACAGCTTTTCCTAAATGCAGTTCACCACCTCTCCTCTTATATACCCTCTTTCCATGAACCCAGTCACCGTAACCATCCACCCAGCTAGCCCAATGTATATCTGGAGGATGCCAGATGGTCCTAATTTACTCTGCTTTCCTTCACTCACAACCACCAGTCAAGCACGCCGAGTGAATTCACCTCCTCAGTGACTCTGAAATCTGCTCCTTTCTCCATATTCTCACTCCCACAACTCCCTTCTTACCTACTCTAGTGATTCTGCCACACAAACCCCCAGGTTCTCCTTCAATGAAGGATGTATTGATTCAGCTCTGGGACTGCTGTTGATGCTTAACCTTCAGCTGTCAACCCCTTCAGGTTTCGCGTCAACTACAGAAAGCCATCTTATTCAAGACTCATGCGTCTCAGTCCAACCCGGGACACTTCTGAAGGGCAGCTACTCCAGCTGCAGAACTTCCAGGCCAAGACTGGTCTTGCACCATGGTTCAGCTGCCTACTCTCTTGGACAAGTGTTGATGCCAAGTGCCCTCCCAAGTAAGCAGCCCAACCTGTGTTTCGAGAAAATTGCAATGGCTCCCAATTGCCTTCTCTCTCACAGCTCAACACTTCGCAAATTTTATATTTGAATGTGTACAAAAGCTATACCTCTAATTTTTTAAAATTTAACTTTTACTTTTATTGAAATATTACTGGGTTTATGAAATTATATTTAAGTCAAGGCTTTTACAGAAGAATGACATTCTCTTCCTCTATCCTTACCTTACTCTTCTGGCATTTATTTTCACTTTTATAAACAAAGTTTTATGTTTCTACGACTTATTGCTTTTTAGTTTTAGATATCTACTTCCTCCTATGAAAGATGAAAGGTTTAGATCTTTTATACACATACACACACATACACAAGTACACACATACATTTTCCCTCTTCATTTGTCTGAGATCATCAAATCACAATTTTTATTATTTTTGTTGTTTTAACTCTATAATAGTTTTCAAGGCTGATTTCTATTGCATAGCATACATTTCTTTTCCTGTAATTTTTGTTGATTTGTTCCTCAGATTGCCTTATTTGTTTCATGCTAAGGTCTGAATGTATGTCCCTAAAAAATTCTCACATGGAAATAAGGCCCAATGTGAAAGCTTTAAGTGGGGGAGCCTTTAGAAGATGGTTAGATAATAAGTGCTCTGCCCTCATGAGTGGGATTAGTGTCCTTGTAAAGGATTTCAGGAAACTAGCTAGTCCTCTCACTCTCTGTCACTCCCACCATGTGACTATTCAACATTTTCTCCTTATACTGTGTGATGATGCAGAAAGTGTCTGGCTTGGAAAGAGAAGACAGCCCTCACCTCACAAGGAATCTGCTGGCCCCTGGATCATGGGCTTTCCCACCTCCAAAACTCTGGAAAAAAAATAATTTCTGTTCTTTATAAAGTAGCCATCAAGAATACACTAAAATGCCTTCACAAAACCCTCACCAGAATATTTCTTCACAATATGTTTAAACACCTCTGTAACCAAAAAAATGTAATGTTTTTCTTCTTTGAAATGTCCCTCCTGAAACTCCCCATCTTCTTTTTTGAACATGGACTAAAGCCTCCTATTCTATAGTCCTATTCTGTAGTCCTCATTCTTGTGGGACACATTTCTTAGCAGCTTCCTGATAGAGGGTGTCTAGGGGGGTCATTTTTTTTTTGAGACTTGCATTTTAGAGCACTTATTCAAACCTCACACCTGAGACAGTTTTGCTAGATATAGAACACTTGGTTCAAAAACATTTTATCTCAGAATTCTGAACATATGTTGCATGATCTTCTAACTTCTAATCTCACTGACAAAAAGCCCAGCGCCATGTTGACTATTGACTCTTATTCTTTTATAGCCACTTATGCAGCATTGAGGCTAACAATGGCACTTTGAAAATGCATGATATTTTGTATTAATGTGGTGTGGTTATTTTTTCCCTTTCATTAGGCTCAATAATACCCATTCAATGAAGGGCATCCAGTATTTCAGTCTGGAAACTCATATTTTTTAAAAAAATACCTTATTTATCTTTGTTTTTCAAAATGTCCCCCTCCTCATCTCCTCTCTTCTTTTCTAAATATATTTTATTCAAATTTGCTATTGCCTAAACTTTATTTTTCTCTTCCATTTCAATCTCTAAGTTCCTTTTGCCTGATTTATTAAAGATTTTCCACAACTTTATCTTATAATTTTTGATAGATTTATTTGTTCTTTCATTTTTAATTTATGAGACCTTATTTTTTGAAATTCCTTGTTCTACAAATGCTCTATTCTTTATGGATACAATTTTTTGTCTTAAATTTTAATCATAAAAATGTCCTTTCTATATTAGGATTTATGCTTATTTCTTTTGAGTTCCTCCTAGTTTTCTTAATTCAAATGTGTCTCATGTTAAAAATCTTTCTTCCAATATCTAATACCCTTGGCTGTTTACTTACATTGAAGAGCAAGATGCTCAGATACTGGTTGGGAGCTTTACCATTTCCTTTGCCATGGGCTGACCTTACCTGATCAACTGGGTGGTTAGTTAGATCCCAAATGTTAATACAGTTAGGTCACTGAGTGGATTGATTTTTGTCACAGAAGAATTCTTGAAACTCTTGCCTTGGGAAGATAAGCTTTGCTGTACACATTCTGAAAAACTAAATGGGAGAAAGGGGATAAGGTTTCAGGTTTTAGTTAGTTTAGTAAACTGGCCTTAACTCAACTCCATCCTCACCTTCACCTGATAGCTCTGAATCCAGAAACTTGCAGGTAAAACTTCTCCAGAAAAAAAGTTCATTCCTATACTAGAGAGGCAGACTGACACCCAGGTGTGCAAACGTGGAAATAATCTTATAGTTTTTATTGTATTATTCTAACGCAGAGTACACATTAGAATCATATGGAGAACATTTAAAAAAAAAAAACTAAGAGCTGGGTGGTCTCCAGAACCATTGCAATCTGAGGGTGAGATGCCAACTTAGGTATTTTGAAAATCTCTCACGGAAAACAGACGCATTTTGTGGATAGAACACCATGGGTTCAACACTTCCTCATAAAGATTTCTAACTATGTCTCTTGTTACTAGTGACAGTCTTAGCTTGGGCTGCCATAAAAAAATATCATGGAATGGATGGTAGAAACCGAGGAAAGCCATTTTCTCATAGTTCTACAGGCCAGAAATCCAAGATCAGAGCTCCAGTTCATTTGATTTCTAGTGTGGGCTCTCTTCTTGGATTTTGAGTGGCCATTTTCTAGTTGTGAACTCACGTGTTATTCCTTCTGTGATGCACAGAGAGGGAAAGAGTTCTCCCGTACCTTGTTGCAAGAGGAAATTAATCTTAGCAGATAAAAAGCCCTCATGACCTCATTTAATCTTAGTTATCCCCTAAATACCCTATCTCCCTATACAGTCACATTGCGAATGTGATTTCAACTTAGGACATTAGTGTAGACAAAATTCAATTCATAGCACCCAGTCTATAAAAGCAGACTTCAGAGGAAGCCATTAGCTCTGATTCCTTATTCTTTTCTCAAACCGACTTACTTCTTCTTGGCTTCAGTTTTCCCTGCACTGCTAAATCATTTGTTGCTAGTCCACTGCTTTTCATCTTCCATAATTTTTTAGACATTGTCTTTTTCCCCTAACTCTAAGGTCATTTCAATGGGTTCTGTGAGGTAATAGAAATAAATGCAAATGTTTGCTTTGTAAATTTACCTGGTGCTCCTCATGCATGACATTTCTAAACTGGACTTTTTATCATGACTCTTTCCTAACTATCCCTCAAATTCTCCCTGGGACACATGGGAAGAACTTTTAAACTGTTTAACCAATGGACTTGTTGTGGCAGAAGAGAATTACCGTGTGTGTTCCCAAGTTTCTGGGAGGTAGTCCAAAAAAGTCAACTACTTGCATGAAATTTCTTTGAAATTTAAAGGTTTATTTTTTAAATATATGCAAATTTTGCCCCTATTTCATAATAGATCTGTTTACTTTAATGTAAGAATATTATTTTAAATTATTTGGCACTTAAATTGCTTTCCTTTCCTTCCGCAATCTTCAAATAAAATTGATGTTTTGGAAGATGAATCAAGTTTATCTCATTGCTTTGTGCATCCGTGAGACACATACTACAGTTTAATTTCAAAGTGCTTTATTCTTATTGTGTTACCCACACCAAGCACAGTATATAGCCCTTATGATATACTTAACAAGTGTTTGATGAATGAACTGAGTGGAATAATCTTGAAGGAAGGGTATTATTTGGGTGGAGAATGGAGAGATGCCACAGATCCAGTGGATCACTTAGCTAAGTTCCAGTAGAAGGAATAAATACATTGTGTATTGAGCATGTGCTCTTAGTGATACCCTGGGTTGGAAGCTTTTCCAAAGTCTCTTACATCTATTATTTTGTCCTGAAACCTGAGTAGCTGTGCCTTTTGTCAGCCTTGAGGCTGTAACATCTTATGTGACCCATAACTCCCAGTACCAGTCTCTTATCTCCTTAACCACTTCTCCTCATTACCACAGGGATGTTACATCTCTGCCACATGTCCAAACTAGTGCTAGGAGCTGCAGTCTTGGAAGCAGGATTAGTCTTATACTGAAGGAAAAGACAGATTCTTTGGTTTTAAGCAGTTCAAGGACAGTCCTAAACTTAGGTAACCTCCAACCTAAAGCAATCTTCTTCTTAATCACTATTATTTCCCTGCACAAAGGGCCTGGGAGGAATACAATAGAAAGTCTTTTCACATGCCAGAGTGAAGAGATATAAAAGCAACAACTTATCCTCTAGGAGCAACAGAGAGATTAGAGGCCACTGAGAGGAGAATTTCTTATTAGGGTTACCAATGACATTTTCAACTTCCCAACATGGTGCTTTTTGAAAAAGCACTAACCATCTCCTAAGGAGCAAAGGCAGCTATTTGAGAGTCTTTGGAGGGTTTTCTCTATAGGTCTTTTATTCTGTCCCCATATTTATGATACAATCAGTCCTCTGTATCTGTGGGTTCTGGTCCTTGGCTTCAATCAATTAGGGATCAAAAATATTCAGAAAAAAGAATGTATGTACTGAATATATACAGATGTTTTTCCTTGTTATTAACCCCTGAACAGTATAGTATAACAACTATACAGTTGTACTATTGTACATTGTATTAGGGACTATAAGTAATCTAGAGGTAATTTTAAGTATACAATGTATATGGGTTAGCTATAAATATTATGCTATTTTGTATATGGGACTTGGGCACCCTGGATTATGAGGGGCCTGGATACCAAATGTGGTCGGTAGGTGCAGATTATTCTAGATCATTCTCTCACTTTTTACTTCTTTCACTCTTTCTCACTTCCTGCATCCTCCTTTTGCCAAAACCCTAAATGCTAAAAAATAAAAAAAATTAAAAAAGAGGTTAGATTAATCAGCTGGAAGAAAATATTCCAAGTTTCTTGGGTAGAATTTCTGAAATTAGAACTCATAGTTAAAATCAGGTATCTTTAACAGAAATCTTTAGAATTAATAATAATAAAGGAAACGTATTAATTCATCCAATCCTTACAACCTTTTAGGTAGGTTTTATATCAGCCCCTGTAACCTGAGACCTAGAAGTCAAAGCTAGTTCATGCTAGAGCTTAGCATAAACTGTACCTGGTTCCAGAATGTGGTTCTTCCTTACTGTCTATTTCATGAATCAGAAATGTAGCCTTTATTCCAACAGCTCAAAGACTTGAACATTTTGTATGCCAAGAAAATTTCAAAATAATTCGGAGGAGGGTAGATTGACACAAGATTGCCAAGTTTGTATTTTGCCAAATAAGCACATTAAAAATAAATCCTATTATCACTATCATTTCATTTTTAAATGACTTGTTAACACCACAAAATAAGAAGAAAATAATATCAGGGTATAAGCACAAACCCCAGAAGAATAAATTTAGACTTATGAGAAACATGATATCTGCCATTGTTTCCCCCAGTTTGCTGAAGACCAGTGAGAATCACATGGAACCCATGGTGATGAGCCACAGGTCAGCTCACTGGGTCTGTTTGTTCAAGAACCAGAACCAAATCTCTGGGCTCGCTTAGAGTCAGAGTGAGGGGCATAGCTTCTCACTTTCAATCTGGGGAATATTCCAAGGAAGGAAAACCTGTATGTGCCTTCTGCCAATGGACTCTCCATCTCAACCAGTCTTCCCATGCTCCTTTCAACTCAGAAATCTTCCTGGGCCGAAAGCAGTCAGTGTTTGGAGGGAGGTGGGCAAGGAGATGGAGAAAGAGAAACCAAATCAATGAAGCCCATATTCTGAGTGGGCTTCAGAGATCAAAGTTCTAAAATTCAAATGGGGTAGTTAATGGCCCAAAATAGACGAGGACAAACATAACTTTACATAAGGTCTTGAAGTTGGCATCCTTGGTGGATTAGTCTTTCCTCAATCCCATTTGCCGTTAACAAGTAGTGATTTGGTAACTGAGGGGTTAAATGTGAGACTCTGGCCCCGGCCATTTTATCTCCTAAGCATTTTTTACATTTTTCCCAGCTGCTTTCTTGACTTTTACCCCATCAGCTCTTTGGTCAGTTATTGAAATAACTTTGTCCAGTGTCCTCATTGCCCATTCATTCTCCTCTGCACCCAGCTTCCCAAAATGCAAATCTGACCATAGCATCCAATGTAAATCATCTCCTCCATTCCACATCTCCTCATTTGTCACCATGCAAATTGAGCACAGCACTCACAGTCCTCCATCACACACACACACACACACACACGCCACTTCACAAAAACATAGGCCCCATATGCAGACACACACATAGCAACACTGCAATAGGCAACAAACCTATGCATAGAAAATGGCTCCAACATGCAGACACATGCACACACAGTGACCATCATAGTCACACCATCCTCTATCACTCCTTGCCATATATTCAGTTTCCCAAAGGATGCTTCTTCTTCTTCTTCTTCTTCTGGATCTCTCCATAAGTCCCTCTGGGCATTTGCTCATGCTCTCCTCTCTATAGCCTGCCCTCCCCCTTTTCCACCCAATTCTTACCCACTTTTGGAACCCCTTAAGGATTCAGCTTCTTGAGGAACTACACTGCAACTCACCTCTGGCTACTTACTTCTCACCTAGACTATGGTATGTGGATGCGCATGCCTGTTTCACTATGACAGTCACTGTGCTACCCTGAAATCGTGTTCCCACTGCCTCCCTCTGGCAGATAAAAATCAGAGTATACTTAGGTTTTCAATTCCAACACACACATGGAATGGAGCAGGAACTTACATCGCTTTTTAGAACTGTGTTCTTATATATAGACAGCCAGATGCAACATGATCTTTATCCTCAAGAGCTTGTAAGTTAGCTGGAGAGATGAAACCCACAGGTATAAGACAATCCTCTGCTGAGAATGTAAAGTACATTCCCAGCAATTAGTAAAAAGAACACAACATGAGCTGACATTGCTAAGAAAGGTTTTGTGGAAAACCGAGGAGGAAAAAACAGATAGATATCTCCTTGGCTCACCAGGACTGGGTCTCTCTAACCTCACTGCCCTGCATCCTGCCCCAGGCTTCTGCCAGACTGACCTTAAATCCTCAACCTACTCAGGAGGATGCAAAAGTCAACAGTGACAGCATTGAAAAGTTCCATGCTGACACTTAACAGCACAAGAATTTTTGAGAGTGAAGTTAGGTGAATGTAGCACTCTTTAAATTACTGTTTCTGGCAACTTTTAAAGAGAGAAACAACTTGTGTTTATCTGCAGGCAGCCAGGAAGAGATGTAACTCCGCTGAGAGAGGGGCTGGGGTACAGAAAGGTGATCCGAGGTCCTGAGAAGTCCTTTGACTGATGTCTGAAGAACTGCACAGTGCTTCAGAAGTTGACATCCCCTCTAAAGAGTTTAATGGGCAGAGTGAGCCAAAAGGAAGAGCAGCCACCATGTCTTGCAGTAAGGTTGGTGCTGTGATTGGATGTGGTGTGAGTGTGTCCCCCAAGGTTAAGTGTTTTGAAATTTAATCCCCACTGTGAGGGGATTACAGGGAGGAAATTTAATTCATCCATGGTGGTTTTAGGTGAGACTTTGGGAAGAGGTTAGGAATAGATAGACCATTAGGGTGTAGTCTCCAGGGCTGAATCTTAAAAGAAGGGAGAGAGAGTTCAAACAGATGTATATACACACATGCGTGGTCTGACTCTCACTACACAATACCCTTGGGTCTCTGCCAGCAAAAACCAATCTTCAGAGGCAGGTCTTCAACCTTGGACTGAACTGTGAGCCCAAATAAATTCCTTTTCTAATAAGGTAAATTTTTTGTGGTACTACATACCATGCAATAGAAAATAGACTGACACAAATGGGAAATAAGGGCAATACAGCTCTAGTCTAGCTATGGTGAATCTGTTAGAGATTGAGTACCCAAACTGCAACCCAAAATCCATTTATTTATTATAAAATACCAGCGTTGCAATTAAACCTGAATCCCCTGAGGTTTTAGTTTAGCAACTAAACCATGCTTGGCTGCTGGTGCAACTTGGCTCATATGCTGGCAGAGTGTACCTGTTACAGCAAGCATGCAATAGATTCACCACCACTGTCTAGTAAAGCCTCAGATCTAAGGCTCAGACTAGTTCTGCTCTGTACAAGAACTACAAGCACATTGAAGGCTCCTTCGCCAGAAATCAGAGATGCTGTTCAGTCCGTAAGCACTGTGATCCGAGGCTTCTTGGAGTGCATGGCCTAGGAGTGGAGAGACCGGGAGAAATAAGACAAAGCAGAGATTTTGCAAAGTCAGAAAGGGAAGCTGATGCAGCCACAGCCTGGACCCCTAGCCACATGGGTTGGGAGATTCACTTAGAGCTGACTGTCTAGGCACGGAGCTTCTGGGAATGGGTTTTCTGGGAATTTTTGAGCTTCTGAGGCCATATCGAGAGTTTGCACCCCAGTGATGGTGGACCAGCTATTGTCCTGCACCCTCTCCTCTATCTCATGGTTGCCATGCAATTGTCCCTATGTCCTGTTGCACTGGACTTTCCAGGAGGGCTGCACAAAGATGAGCATTGAGCACCAAGTCACTTTCTCCAACGCTGCTCTGGCTGATGCCCTTCCAAATTCACTTCAAGACTTAGATTAGTGTCACCCCACATACGTTCCCCACTGCACCCCAATAAGAGCACTCTGTCTTTGAGCAGAGAAAGGACTTCTCAGTTTGGCAGTTCCCTGTGATTCATTCTCTTCCACAAACATATCTAACTAGTCTCAGGATTATATCATTTGGTCCCGCTTGCTCAAATACCAAAGCCAGCTACTCTCCCTACTTTTGGTATTTGAATAAGGTTGCAAAAGCCACAGTTGGGTGAACCCAAAGGAGTCAGGAGATTAAAAAAAAAAAAGTGGGAAGAATTCTGCTCCATACAGCATCACCAACATGCACCTCTTCCCTCCCAGGAAGTTGTCACCTAAAGTCTCCTCAGTACAGTTTGATGCAGGAAAGCAGTCCTCTGTAGAAATACCCAGGATGACAGGAATGAGTGGAACAGTACACAGAGATGGATGACTCTCCAAGTCCATCCCCAACAAGACTTTTGGTCATGTTCTTGGCTCTATTGTCTGTCTGTCTGTCTCTGTCTCTCTTTCCTCTCTCTTTCCTATCTCTTTCCTCTCTCTCTCTTTTCTCTCTCTCTTCCTCTATCTCTTTCCTCTCTCTCTCTCTCTCTCTCTCTCTCTCTCCTGCTTTCCACCCAGTCTCAGACCAGGGCCACAGGCCATGATCTATACACACAACACTTCCTCAGCCCTGGATGTAAAAATGATAAATAATCTCCTTGATCTCAATGTGATGGCCCCTGTCCAAGAACCCCTCACCTGCTGAGTATATAATTGAAGTGTGATCTCCGAGTCTGCAGCTGTCACGGAGGAATTGACAAAGAGAGGAGAAGCTCCAGCAAACACCAGGCTCTCCTCGGCTTCCTTTAGCACACAGGAATGTAATTTTCCACACCCTGCACAAGGGGACAGCCACATAGCATTCTCAGAAACAGAAATGCCCTTCAACTCGAGTGAAAAATTACCGAAGATGTCCCCTGATTTGCCTTCAGCTGACCCTTGTCTCTGTTCCTGCCTAAGAAGATTCTGGAAGGCTGATAAGCAGAGGCCAGTCTTTCCTTCTTAGTACAGAGAAACACTTAGCAGTCTTCTGGCCTGTCTCCACCTGGGCTGCTGTTACTATGGCAATAAATAAATAAATAAATAAACAAGCAATTAAGTAAAGGAGTTCCCCAAATCACAGGAGTTGGGCCTTCCATCATTATCCTGTTCCCAACTTCCCTTCTCCTACAGCTTAAATTGAAGGGCTTTCCTCCTCAACTTCTGCCAAAATTCCCAGCCAATCCTAAGTGAAACAGGAAATTCATAAAGCAGCTCAATCTCTTTCCCCCAGTCTAAAGATTTTTACCTTGGTCCCAAGTCTTAAGTCCAAAAACAAACACCAAACAAGGGTTCATCTGACCTCCTTTAGTCTTGGACTCTCTAGAGTCCCAAGAGTCAGCTGGTCTCCACCATCATCCACAGCACTTCCTGACACCACCTGACTCCAACCCAGATCAACCAGTTCTCAGGTTTTCACCTGCCCCCAGCCTCTGTACTCCCAAGTGGAGGCTCTACTCCCAGACCACAGCTCCTCCCTACACAGCTGTGCCTGAAAGAAGCTTAACCTCAGTCTCCCTTCTCTGTTCTCTACCAGAATGGTTCTCATGCCAGGCATTGTCATGTCCCCCTCCCTGCTTGACTGTTCCACGGCATCTTGAACAAAATCTATACATAAGATCATTAGGAGACTAAATGAGATGACTTTGGCAGAACTCCTATAAATGAGAATGCTGGATACTAGTATCCACTGTCACTGGGCCATCATAGCTCTGCTCTTATAACCTTTTGCTTCTTTCACCCTGATAATATGAAAGCATTTTAAACCACAGGTACCAAGAGGTACTCTGATGTGTATATGACTCAAATGTTTCAGCCCATGGGCAAATGTACACTGGTAATCAATGTAAAAATAGCAATGTCCCTGAGTCCCAACCTGTTTAACTATAGAACATCTCATTTTTTCCAAGTGCCCAAATATTTCTAAGGTCTACAGGATATTACAGCCACTTATCTAAAATTTCCAGGTTCCAAAGGCTACCCATCACATCTAGGAGTTTAGCCCTATTGGGTTAAACTATCCTAGAAAAGCAAGCTTGTAAACAGCACCTGGGTCTTCATCAAAGTTCACTGGAGAGGATGAACTGAGACAGCCTGGGAACCCTGGATATGACCCATAGTTGATGAAACCAGAATAGCACTTCTGTGCTGAGATTAAGCTTTAAAATCCTCCCAATCTTAGATGCCCAGAGTCAAAGATTTCCCTTTCTGAATGGGTAGTCATTGCTCTGAACCATGAGCCTTTTGTGCTCATTTTCTATAGCAGGATAGACTGTGCCTCAGTTTCTACTTCCATAGAAAAGATTGAACCTCGTATTCTTGTGTCTTCCCTTCTCTGTTTCCATTTTTCTGAAAACTTGCAGCTCTTTCACCTCATTACCAGCATTTCTAGATATATACTAACATCATTGCTTGTACCAGACAAAGAATTCAGGCAAAGTAAAATAAAATACTCACCATTTGACTTCTTCCAGACCCTCTAAAGTCCCCCTAAGAACTACTCTACCACCATCACTAACCAAAAATGTCCCAAAAATGAGCTGTGTTTTTTTTTCAGGTTTTACTTTTGCATTAAGACAACACAGTCCTCGCAGCGTGAGTGGACGCTGCTTTGCATAACTAAAGAGCCATTCAAGAAGTCTCAAGGAACAAAGCACTGAGCTTCCCAAAAATAATATTAAGATTTTTCAGCTCTAGCTAGAAAAAAAAACTCCATGCTATTTTCTACTGGCAAATTTTCTGGCCTCTATTTATCAAATTGCAGATAGGGCCAAGGTACTAAGTTCCATGTGACACTGATAAGTTTGGAGACTATGGGTCAGAGTGGAAAGAGTACTACAGAGAACATTCAAGCCACAGATCCAACTCCTCCCTTGATTAGCTCTCATTTGAGTGTACTTGGCTAGATTTCTAAGGCTTACTCAGCTCTGATAGTCTATATTGCACTGTCATTCATGATTGCTAATCATGACTGAGACAAGATTCTGTCTTGACACCAGTGTCTGAAGCACATATAGGTGATCACTGGTATTCTTTCCCTAAGCAGAAACTATGCTCTATTCTTGGAGGGGATCACAGAAAGATGTCAGTGAGACAGCAACATACATGGGTCATGTACAGCATGACAGACCACAGGCTAGGTGCTGGGGTACAATGGTGACTGTATTAATTAGTTTTCTATCACTATAACAAAATATTCTGAGATAACTAACTTATAAAGAGTAAAGGTTTGCTTTGGCTCATAATTTCAGAGGTCTCAGTCCATGACAGGGTGGACCCATTGCTTTTTGGCCTATGATGAATCAATTCACATCATGGCAGGGCCACATGTGGCACAAAACCACTTACATGAAGTTAGGAAGCAAGGAGCAAGGAGGGGGCTAGAGTCCTCCAACTCCCCTCAGGAGAACACCCTTCATGACCTAAAGATCTCACACTGGACCCTGAATTTAAAAGTTCTCCCCTTTCCTGATCATGCTATTCTGAGATCAAGACCTTAATACACAGGCCTTTCAGAGCCATTCTAGATCCACACTCCAGCAGTCACACACACACACACAAAAAAAGACATTTTGATATGGTCATCATGGAAGTGACAATCAAAGAAATGATGGTCTTTATGGAACTTTTAATTGGTAGGAAGCACTTACACTGAAGACATACATAAAAATGATGGACTGAATGAATTGTGTCCACTCTCATTCATATGGTGAAGGCTTAACCTCTGGTGTGACTACATTTGGAGACAGAATCTTCAGGGAGGTAACAGAGGTTAAATGAGGTCATAAGGTTGGAACCCAATTCAATAGGGTTAGAACCCTTATAAGAAAGGAAGAAAGGTCAAGGCTCTCTTTCCCCACATGTACAAAGAGAAAACAGAAATCTATAAGTCAGAAAGAGAAATCTTCCCAGGAAACAAATTTACAAGTACTTCAGTATAGAGAACATATTGTTTTGTAAATGCCACGTCTTTTATGGCAGCCTGAGCTCACAGATATATCGTATTTCAAAAAAATCCAAGTTACAAGGGTTGATTTTGCAACAGTTCTTTATCTTATGTACCATTTAAAAAAAGAAGAAACACTGTGAATTAATACAACACTTCTGATCATGTTTAGGCTTAGACTTGAAGTTCTTAGAACTTCTAGACTTATTTAGAGTCAAGACTCTTTTAGAATTATTTGCATATATTCTTGTTGGTCTTATGCAGGCAAAAAAAAGGAAAATAAAAGCAAAATAATTTGATTGTATTATCTGTAAAACTTGTTGTTCAGAATCCAACTCTTCTGAATCTCTTTCCAGCTCAGAGTTAAAGATGGTGCCAAGGATAGATGATGAATAGAGCAGCATTTCTTAAAAGCTTGCTCCACCATTGTCTCCAAGACTTTTTTCCAAGCCCATCGTGCAAGATGGGGTTGATGTTCCCATGCTTGCCCTGTGATCATCAATCATTTCATATTTATGTCAGCAATAAAATGTACTCTCAGCTTCATTCATGCATGAGTCTTTCTTAGGTCATTGTATTAGTTTGCTAAGGCTTCTATGACAAAATACCACAGACTGGACAACTTAACCAACAGAGTTATTTTCTTACATTTCTGGAGATTGAAAGTGAAAGGACAAGGTGAAGACAGGTTTGGTTTCTCCTAAGGGCTCTCTCCTTACCTTGTGGATGGCCAATTTGATGCTGTGTCCTCATATGACTTTTCCTTTAGGCCACCCATCCTTGGTGTCTGTTGTTTCTTCCTTTCATAAAGACATCAGCCTTACTGAGTTACAACCCAACATCTAGATTTCATTTCATTTCCCAAAGTCTCTATCTCCAAGTAGAATCACATTGGGGACTGGGAATTCCATATATGAATTGGGGGTGGGTGACAAAATTCAGTTTCTTAAAGTCCCATCAAGCATTTTCTGTTATTTTGCAAGAAAAGATTACAATAATATTGTCTTTCAAATGACTAAAAATTGCTTTGCTTGCTAATACCAAACTGATGCTCTGTTACATTCTTTTCTTTCTGTGTAAATCTTTTCAGTGCTGAATCAGAGTGACACCATTTTGAAGGAAGTTTAAATATAAATTAAACTCCACCTGTGAAATGTCAATCATGCACCTAACTCAGTTGAAAGGCTCATAGTGTGAATGACCATGACCAAGTCTATGGCTCCTCAGACAATGATTAGAGCAGTCACGATTACTGTCAGCCCACAGTGTAAGACAGCATTGGTGCTAAGAGACATGCCAGGTTCGGAAATGCTAAATGTGGAGAAAAGTAGCTGAGTGTTATATGAAATATGGTAAAATAAACTTAGTTATTTACCATGTGCTTATTGTGCAGCTTGAGTTGAAATAAATTCATTTCTATGTAATAATAACAATTTGCAAAATACAACAAAGAATTTACCCAATATTTCAAAGAAAATTTTAATGCTTCATTTATATTAATGTCTTTCTTTAATTATCTAAATAATAAACCCCTCACTATATGGAACATTTATATCCAAATGTATTTAAAATGGTACTAGGTATGTAAAAAACCAACATTCCTATAATTAAATATTGTAAATTATGATTAAATTCATTCTCTGTTCCATCTTGCAAATTATAGAAACAAAATTATTAAAAACTTTAAAGTACATAAGGACTTCAGGGTTATCCTATATGGTATTAAGTGATTAACTGTGAGTGTACAGAGAGCCGTGAGGGTGAAGAAAGTTAGCATGGAAGGATCTATCAAGCTGACACCTGCAAGATGAGCTACAAAATGGCCAGGGAAGAGTATTCCAAAGAGGAGGAACAACATGAACAGGGGCCCAGAGCCAGAGCCAGAAAGGAGGAAGCTGAAGACTTTAAACTGAGGATGTGGGAGAGGACGGATGATACCGGATGGAGATGTAGGCAGAGGCTTGGTGGGCCCCACCTTGAGGGCCTTGTTTCAATATATCACAGGGTGTAAAGTGGTCATACATTGCTTTATTTTATATAAATAACAAAAGATTACAAATAATGTAAATGTTTTGTCAGTAGGGGACTGGTTAAATAAACTTTTGTCCACTCAAAACGAAAATTTCTTGAACAATGCAAAAAAATGAAACATGGAATTCTTTATTGACATGCAGTAATTTCAGAGATATACAGTACTGAGTGCAAGATGGAAAAAGTACTAGATGGAAAGTACTAGATGCAAAGCAGTATGATGTGATGTAATAAGTTTTTATAAAAATGGGGGGAATTAATTTACACTTGCTTATATGTACCAGACTATTTCTAGGAGGATACACAAGAAAGTAGAAAAATTGGTTATCTCCAACGAGAGCCATCAGATATCTGGGACAGGGATGGAAGAGAGAATTTCAGTGGTTTGTTCTTTGTAATCTTTTAAGTCTTGAGTTACAAGTGTAGGAAAGCTTTCCTATTAGCTGGAGGAAAAGAAGGAGGAGGGTGATGGAGAGAGATGCCTTATGAGTGAGGGCAGCTTATCTGGGGCTATGGCTGATTTTGGAAAGACTTGGGTATAATCAAATAATGACAAGGTCTCTATGTTCCTTCCAATTTATTCAGGGTTCTTCCTCCCTGATACTGTTTTCTATCATTTCATGAGAGGATGCTGTTCAAGAAGGATCATAAAATCTTCAGGGACAGGAACCTCAAGGTGAGAGTTTATGATCCTACCATGCCTAACGTACGTCGGACACAGCAAAGGTGTCTTCATTCCACCACCAGATTTTCCAGCTCACGTCTCCCACATACAACACACAAACCCCAAACACCTGAGGGGTTTCTCTAACTCTACCAGTTCAGCTTGGTGCCTTCTTAGAGATTTTGTTTTGTTTTGTTTTGTTTTTGTGGTTAAAACAACTCACGCAGGCACCAAAGGGAAAGGTTCTAAAAATTGACAGCTCATGATCCATTAGAGAGTTGTAAAATCAATTCAGTGGATCCAAGTAGGCTCTTTAAAAGAGAATGGAATTTTTTAAAAATCAGAGTGTATCTTACACTAATAAGGGGAAGTACTGTTTTGTGAAAATGTTCCATTTCAAAGTGTGCAGAGAGTGGATCGTGAAGTAAAGCATGTTTCTCGCTGTGGTTTGCAACCAGAAGTGCTGGGAAGCCAGTGGTCCAGAAAAGTGAATGAATGAAAGCTTGTGGCTCAAATTCCACTTCTATGATTTTTTTTCCTCCCTACTGGGTTATTAACCTCCTGTCATGATAAGCTGGTGACAGAAGCAATGCATGTTTCATGTAAGGTACTTAGCTCAACAACTGAAAATTAGGCACTATCACTATCATCATGAAAGACTTCCTTCACCCTACTCTAACTCTCCTTGGAGCAGAGGCAGACCACAAACTTGGCTGTGATCTGGCTGAGAACTAAAGAAGGTGCCTAAGGGAGGACCATTGTCTTTCTCCCTCAGAGCTCCTGACTGGCAGCTGCTCCTTACTCTGGGCTTCCCTGACAGCCTTGGGCTCTGGAATTTTCTGCCTCTTCTCCATCAAAGGAGCTGGGCGACCACGAAGCACATCTTGATTCAGCTGAGTAACATGACTTTGCTCTAATAAGATATTTGTTATCCCCTCCCTGTCAGAATCCATGCCAGGGAAATAGTTGTCCCAGCAGCTATAATTCCTTCATGATAAATTTCAACAAGAAGATGCTGAAGAAAAAGATGGTAGCTGATTTTTTTACTTGAAATAATACATACATATCCTGGCCAAAGTTAAAGATAATGAATCAAAATCTAGAAAGTGGAGAAAATGCCTCCTATGGGAGCTTTGGACCAGAAGAGACCTCTTCTGACTCATGGTGTCAGTCTGGGAATAATGGTGAGGGTTGATTTTGAGTCTCCTTGCCTGTTAAAAATATCAAACCCTTCATTTCATGCTTCCCAAACAGTTGTCCACACTGTGTCCCATCCAAGGCACAATCAAGGAGAGTTGGGCATAGCAGTAAAGACACTCAGGATGCTGGAGATTGCTTCCCATTGGGTAAAGACCATAACCAGCTCCTTTGAACAAGAAGCACAAGAATGCTGTCTCACCCACGTGTGGCTTGGCTTACAGAATGAGTGTGGGATCCAAGAATGAGTCACCTGTTGTTAAGGATGCTTATACAAACCAGGTCTCAAGAAGCTGCTTCTTCTGCCTTTCTTTCCTGCTCCCCTATCTGTAAAACTCTAAGAGAGTGTCTTAGTTTGCTTTTTCTGCTATCACAAAGTTCCATAGACTGGGTGGACTTACCAACAGCCATTTACTTCTCACACTTCTGGAAGGTGGCAAGCCCAGGTTTAAGGTGTCAGTAGATTGGTTCCTGGTGAAAGCGCTCTGCCTGGCTGGTAGATGGCCAACTTCTCGCTATGTCCTCACATGGTTGACTGAAAGTTCTGGTTTCTCTTTCTCCTCTTAAGAGGACTCTTAATTTCATCATGGAAACCTCACCCTCATGATGTCATATAAGCCTAATTATCTCTCAAAAATTCAAACTCCAAATCCCATTACTTTGGAGGTTAGGCCTTCAGCATATGAATTCTGAGAGGAACATAAACAGGTAGTCTAACAGAGAATGAATGGAAAGGAGACTTTCATGTATCTAGGCTTCAAGAGGAACAGGCTGCATGTGGAGAAGAAGCTTGGCCTGTCTAATCTTTGTTTATTCTCATGGGATGCTCTTTCAGGGAAAAAAAAACAAAACACCCAGGAATTTCATAGTTCTTCCAGGGAGAAAACACCCAGAGGCTGACAGAGGGCACACACTGTGTTCTGTGAAGCTTGTCACCTTAATGGCCTGATGAAAGGCGGGTGACAGAGATAGATCAGGATAATATCGTAGATTACTTACTGGATTGCCATTATCATTAACAGCCTTAATTAGTCTATAATATACTGTACCTTGGAAGCAAGTGCCACTGTTAGAAATGCAAATCAAGCTAGCAACTAAGAAGACAAGAGCAGCAGGAAGGAAAAGTGTATGGCTCCTCGCAACTACACAGAAGGCTAGTGGGAGCTTGGAATGCAAGGCACTCATGCAAGTACATCATTTAGAGCTGAGCTTCCAGGCACAACAGTGTTTCTACATCCTTGATCTCTTTTCAGTCCCTATTCTCCCTCACCTCTCTGACCAACAGTCCCAGCTCATGTGGTATCATTACCTGCAGTAAGGATGGCACCACCTGCATATCCATCTTTATACTTATTTCTTCCTTCTGGTAACTCTGTGGGACTTGTGGGAGCTTATCTCCTGATTAGAGGAAATCAACTTTTTTGGGGGGTGCTATGGATTAAAAACTGGTGGTCAGCTTAACGCCAGCAGAATTGAATCACTATGCTGCTGAGCGTAGATGTTTCACCTGAGGAAAGTTGCCAGCATAATCAGAGAACATGGAGAAGGAGAAGCTATTGCATTAGTGCTTTGAGGCATTGGTGCATTAATGTATTGAGGCATTGTGGGTTCCCCTACATGTTGCTGTTTGAGCCGTTGGTTCTCCTGGAGGAGCTCTGGTCCTTACATCGAGCATTGCTTCCTGGGTCCGGAAGGGAAGACATGTGCTGCTTGGTCTCCAGGATGAACTCATCACGCTGGCTTCCTGGCATGTACTCAACTGTCATTGTTGGAGGAGCTCGGGGCCTCCATGTCACTGAGGATGGCTGTGGTGCTTTTCAGGACAGTCCTGGTCTTTGTCGTGAGTGTGACTTCTCAGCTCCAACATAGAACCCTCAACCTATCAGCACAGCTCCTTCACCCCACTGGCATAGACTTTCTAGTTTCCACTACTGACCTTTGGGCCTTCCCAGCACAGATTCCTAAAAGAGACTTGCATGAATCCTTGTTGTGGGCACTAGACCTCCAGCTAGACTCATGGGAGTCATTGTCATGAGCTCTGGGTCTTTATCTGGACTCATGTGGGACATTGCTGTGGGATTCAGGCTAAATATTCTATGTCTTTAGTGTTGTAGATAGATTTTCTGCATTTTCTTGTGTTAACTATGGGTGAATATCATAAAAATAATATTATAAACTCCATGTCCTGATTCTAATTCTTCTCTGCACAACCCCTGACTACAACAGGGGGTACCAGAGAATCAAACTCATGACCTCATGCTTCCCAGGTAAGCACTTAAACTGCTAAGCTAAATCCCTAGCATTAGAGGAAATAGACATGTAGGGTCATTGAATAAATGAAAGACCTAATTCCCTATCCACTTTCTATTCTGTAGTCATACATACACGAATATGCACACTCACACACACACTTATATGTACACTCACAAATGCACCCACATACTCATTCACATACTCAAAAAGACACACATATTCATGAAAAAACTCATATGATGTGTGGTCAAAATATATGATTAAATAAAAAATATTTACTACAAAAAATACACCTTACCATTAATTCCCCTTAAGATATTTTCCCATTGCTTTGAAAACCTGTATCTCGCCATTCTTGCCACCTCCTGAAGCAGTTCTAGAAGCCGATTTTCATGTCTTTAATTTCACTGTTGTGGCTGCTTTGATATCCTGCACTGGTTCAAAATGTGTACACTTCCTGGTCATTTTGACTTTGGAGAACAGGCAGAAGTCGCGTAGTACCGCATTCAGTGAGTGACTGGTGTGGATGAAGACATGCTGTAATGTTTTCAGAAGTCCACCTTCCCCCTGAATGATGCTTGGCAGCATCAGTCACCATATTTTTAACAGACTTTATCAAGATACTCATAAAAGAGGATTTCCAGAGCTGCCTCAGAAAGCAGCAAGAACAATGGGCAGTATTTTGAGGGGAACTGATAGCAGTGTGTCTTTTAGTGTAATAAAGCTTTCTTTAAAAATTTAAACATTCACCATATGTTTGATCACCCATGTATTCACACAACTGTCCTGATCACAGATTTGCTTTCTATTTCCAACACTATAAAGTAACCCTTAAATATTGAGATGAGTAACTTCTCTTTCTCCAATTCTTACTAATTTTACAGTGACATGTAATTTAAGATTTGGCCATTTTCCGTGGGGTCTCAGCCAAGCGACATCATTAAAAATTATTCCTCTTGAGTTTGTCTGCCTTTGCGTTCTCAACAGGAAACTGTCCCTTCCCCAGTGACTCTTAATGGGATGCTCCTCCACCCCATGCTATTCCTACATTTTGGGGATTGAAAGGGGAATTATTCAAGGTTTGGGTTCCTGTGTTCATCCATCCTTAATCCTGTTCAAGAGGAAGAAACACTAGCCTGATTGGACTACGTCCGCAGAGACTGACTGGGGTGTGACCACAGTGGGCAAGGTCCACGTGGTCTGTGAGCCCAGACCTCATAACCCCATCAAATCCTCAGAAGACATCAGACAGACTCGAATGGAGAGGCTTCTACAAAACATGTAACTTCCAAAGTGACAAGGTCATGAGAAACAAGAAAAAAGTGGAAAACCATCAGAGAATGGAGGAGACTAAGGCAATATGACAACTAAATGCCATATGGAACCTGGGAGTAGGTTCAGGTTCCATATGGCTAATAGAAGAGCTGGTAAAGTGTGACATGAATGCTTTTGCTAGTAGTACTGTACCATGGTGAATTTCCCCACTCTGGCAATGGCACATAGGTATGTAGGAGGTTAAGGAAGCTGGATTAAGGGTGTATGGGGATTTTCTGTACTGTCTCAGCAAATTGTCTGAAAATTGAAAATTATTTCCAAGTAGAATGTGTATCTAAAAGCAAGCAGACCCAGACCGTATTAACACAAAGCAGCGTGTTACATATTCACGTGGCCTTGTGAAACTGATGATCACGCATGACAAATGCACATACATCTGAACCGAGGCTGGCGCTTATCTACTCATCGAGGCTAGTGCTGCAGTAATTCACTTGCTGGTACTGTTGCTTGGGTACAAGCCCACCAAATAAGTTCAGGGTTATAATCTTCCGAATCAATGAGATGTTAATGAGTACTTTGCACAGACACATATGCACACAAAAAATAGAGGAAAGCACTTTATTCTGAAATCTGTGTAAAAATGAGTCTAGTAAAATAAATTAGCATGTTATATTTTACTATGTTGATATTTGGCATGAATCCACTAAAGTTATGTTTGTCTGTTACATCGATAAAAATATTTTTAGTAGTCCATATCACTTCAATGGAAAGAGAAGACCTGGGTCCTACAGAATAGTTTAACATTCCCTGTTGCAATCCTTTGATTTGATAGATGCACATATGGACAGGCTTGAGGAAGGTCCTACAGCAAAGTGGGATGAGGTCCCAGGTCTCCTGGCATCCAGTCCTGGGCTCTTGGCACCACAGGTGGATCAAGGGCAGGCCCAGTGCTGGGGCCAAAAATCCATGGACAGTCTGGTGCATTGTGCCAAACCAGGGAAGACCAGACTGTGGGGCTGCTACCAAAAGAGCACAATGGGTAGCTCTGAAGAGGAGAAACAGGCATATAGCACTCTAAGTAGGCCATCACAATCCACAAAAGACCACTGGAAGGGTAGTAACAGAAAGATGGCTAACACACAAGTTAATGGAAGGACAGACCAACATCCAAGGGAATAATCCTGGTAGGCAGGCAGCATTTAAAGACTGCGGGCTGGAGACCCAGTGCTGGTGTCACTGTCTTTTTTCAGCAGAGTGGCCTTGGTTGGGTCTTTCACAGTCACTGAAGAATAGTTTCCTCCTTTTTCAAATGAAACAATCATTTTTCAGTCCTAAGCCATAACATCTCACTTTCCCACTTGAAACCCTCAGTGGCCTCCCACCTCATTAGAAGAAAACCCGAACTCCTGTCACTGAGATGTAAACCACAACGGAACTAGCTAGTGCACACCACTGAAACTTCATGCCACACTGCCTCCTGCTCACCCCCCAGCCTCAGGGATGTTCTATTTGTCCTCAAAAGAGAACCTCAGGTTTGTTGAGTTGCTGGTCCAGAGCTAGAACATTTGACCCTAGACCTCCCTGAAGCTTTGCCTCTTGTCATTCATTCCTCTTCATTAGGCCTTCTCTGTGTCTCACGCACTTTTCCTTTTAGATAATTGTCATTTCCATACCAGTGTAAAATTATTTTGCCCATTTTTCTAGTTGATTAATGCCTGTCTGCCCTCATTAGAATGCCAGCTGCTAGTCTACTTTGTCTTCCGGTGTTTGGCACATAATAGGTTCTCAATAAATAGCTCTCCTACAAATGAATGAAAACATTCTTCTCAAAGCTGGTAAGTCTCTAATTTGGGATTTTTTTCTACATGAAAGACATTCCCTAGATGCAGCTCAGAGTTTGTTTGTCAGTAGGCAGGAGATTTGATGGAAAAGTGCTTTGCTGAAAGGATCTCTGATAGCATCTTTTTTCTGCCTCATTTTCTCCTCCTAATGTGTGACTGTGCAGTGCCACGATCTGTGCACCATCCTGAGACCAAGCTGATTTCCTTCCAGGACTGTCACATCCATGGCATCTGGTTTACAAGCCAAATACTGGTATTTTTTCTGTCCTTGGGTAAACTCTAACATTTGTGTCAGATGGTTCCTCTGTCTTAGGAATTCAGGACTTTGAAAGATATTAAAAGTATAGCCCAAGGCTAAAAAAGATTCAGCATTCCCTACATTGAATGGGGACCTTCAGCATCACAGACAGATGGTTTTAGCATAGTCTGTTTGGTACAGGCCTCATAAGCAAGCTTCATATACAAATTGTCAGAGTTCTAAGTCCCTGTTATGTATGACTTGTGGCACCAGTATCACCATCTTTCCTTCCGATTCTTAAGAACAAAAGGAAGATGCTATTGAAGAAGAATGAAGTAGGAGATTTGCCCTGCCAAATCTCAAGATTTATTATGCATCCCCGTATTCTTCATAGAGAAGTGGCATTTTGGGTCACTGGGGAAAAGATGAATCTAAATGGTGATGAGACAGTTAGCTAACCATGATAGAAGACCAGGAGGAAAATGTGTGAATTCCTACTCTTGTCATATGCAAATCAATTCCAGGTACACTAAGGTCTTCAAAATGAAAAGCAATCTATAAACATTCACAGGACAAAACAGAGGGGTATTTTTACTAGCCCACAATAAGAAAATGATCCATACCCGCACAAAAGAAAACACTGATAAATATTGAGTATTCTAAAATCAACTTTCATTTAACAAGAAATCTGAGTTATCAAAAGATATCATTAAATAATTAAATAGCAACTGGGAGAAAACATTGGGAGGATATTTAATCAGTAAAGTATTATGTCTAAAACAGAAATAACTCTCACAAGTTAGTTCAGAAAAAGGAAAAATAACCTAATAGAGAAAGAGCAAAAAATGAAAAAGGTCACCACTACCGAGGCAATTTTTACAAATGCACATGTGAAGATCCTCCTGGGGAGACTATAAATTCAGAGCATGCAGAAGTATCACATTATTACCAGATTAGAAAATATTGAGAGTCCTGAGAATTACCGTGCAGTGGTGAAGATAGGCAACAATGTGAACTGTTTTTAGAAGTGAAAGTTAATTTAATTATTCTGGAAAACAAAACAGAAACATCTTGAAAGTTAAAACTGCACTTACCACAGACTTAGTGATTCTACTTTATGTATACATACTAGAAAAATTTTCACACATGTGTTTCAGGAGACATAGACAAGATATTCCCAACTATAATGTTCTTCAACTGTACAAGCAAAAGTACGAACTCAGGCATATTTCCAAGGCTAATTATTGGATAGCAGTGAAAATGAATCCACTGCAGCAACTCACAGCCACAAGGATAATCTTAGAAACATAATATTGAATAAAAAGCAGGGCTTAACTATCATCAATTTGTCTTTTTAAATTCAAAGGCAAGCAGTATGAATCTAAATATTATTATATGATTCAAAGAGATGAAGAAGTTAAGCCATTTTAAAAGTCCAGAGGATAATAAACACAAAATTCAAAATGGTGGTTATCTTTTTAAAAATTAAAATAAGGGGTCATGAAGGCTCATAAAGAGTTGGGGGAAAATGCAAGTAGCATCCACCATATTGATAAAACTGGTTTTTAAGCTGCATGGTAGCTTCATCTGTATATGTTTCATTACCAACCTTTCTTACTTTGTTATACAGATAGCACATATATTTTATATGTATTAAATATTGTATAATTTTAAAATATGTAGAAAGTATGAAGGAAAGCCGTCACTGGTCCCAAATCTCATCATCTTCCCTAAAATACATTTGATCTTCAGGGGTGTTTGAGGGCCAAATAAACCCATTACTGTTGCAAAACTATTATTGTTTATCCACTCAATAGTAGTTGGGGAGCACCTTCCCTGTGACTTTCCTGAGGACTGGTTTCAAGGTTGGTCCTTGCTACTGTTCTTATAGAACCAGGGGTCCTGAGACCTGGAGAGCTGAGATACCTTCTCCATGCCCATCCTTCCTGATGAGAGAGCTCCATTTTTTCCTTTTGTGGTAAGGCCTTCTGAGGACAGACAGTAAGAAGACGAGGGTCTGTCACAGGAGAGGTCTTTAATACAGGGTCAAGAATATGCCTTCCCAATAAACATCACTGTGCAGTGAGAATCTTTGGTCAGCACAGTGTCCCCCGTCATCAAGGCCTGGAGACCTTTCTATAATGCTGGCTGTGAATCTGCTTGAAATGTGGATGCAGACACAGTGCTTGAAATGTGAACATAAATGACTCGGCACTGTGTTCTCTACAAATGTTGGTGTGTGTTTTGTGTCCTGGGCCTAATCCTTCTGGATGTCCACGTATTTTAAGCAGCTCGCCCTAAACACCTGGTCTTCCTCCACCCACCAGACTCCAGGGGGCCTGTTTGCCTGCTACTCACTGTCAGAGTCAGAGGACAACAAACCAGTTCTCCGTGAAAGAGTAGTGGGGCTCTTGGCCTTGTGTTGCTGTCAAACCTCCTGAAACACACTGAGAGAAGCTCTACCCTCCCCATGCTGAGGAGAAAGAAGCTAAGGACAGAGATTCTCTGTGAAAACAGTGTTGACTGTCCCTGTTGGCTGAGCCATCCAAACCTGAAGAGATGAGTTGCCTCCTCCCTAGATGGGAAAATCAACCTTTTTCTACCCCAAGGCTCAAAAAGCAGTACTCACTAGAAAAGTAGACTTATTTTTTCGTTTGTATCTCTAAGGAAATCCTCATTCATCTAGAGAGAAAAAGAACCTTCTCCAAGCTCTCTCTTGGGATGCAAAGCTTAGGTATTAATTAGGCTAAGAGAAGGTTTAAGCATGGGTCTGTCAGAGAAGGTGGTGTCAGCGGGTTACAGCAAGAGATAGAAAACTCTAAAACAGTTTCTGGGGTTGGCACAGGGAAATCCCACGACAGGTAAAGCAGGAATGGATGGCCTGGGGGAACCTCTCCTCTAGTCCTGTCCTATAGGACTTCCTGCAACAATGGAAGAATCCCACAGCTTCCTGTTCCATACGATAGCTATGAGCCTTGTGTGTTTTCTTAGCACACATGTAGCTACTTTGACCAAGAAACTGAATTCCTAATTTTATTTTATTTGAATTAATTTAAATTTCCAGAACCATGTGTAGCCAGCTAATGCATTAAAATATCAAACCACAAAGCTCTAAAAGGACACTAAGCTAAACTGGAAAAGAAAAAGGAGGAAGGAAGAGGTTGACGAGGAGGAGGGGGAAACAGAGGAGGAGGTGATTAGAGGGAGACAACTATGGGATTTCAGCCGGTTCTAAACCAAATTCAAGGACTTCACTATGGAGTTTTAACTGGTTCTAAGCCAAATTCAGGAACTTCACATGGGCAAAGCTTCCCTGGTCTATAAGATGAGGACTTTCAACCTCAAGAAGATGGGAAAATCTGAAGCCACTGCCAAAAAACTCATGCTTTTTTCTTGATACCAAGAGGTTAAAGATAGACATAAATAAAACCATAGCTGTGGCATTTGCAATAGGCTAAGCAGGAGAAAAAAATATCAGATTGGTTAAATAAAGACTGGGTATGCATATATTACACAAACATTTAAAACCATGTTTTTAAAAATTGTTTTATCATTATAAGTGAAAATGAAAACTTAAAAATTACATGTGTCATAGTCAATTTCATGGAGGTATGTGTAGTATATATATATGAATAGAAAAATGTTTAGAATGACATGCTAATATTAGCAAGAGTCATTTCTAGTAGTAAAAATTTGCATATTTTTAGTTTCTTTACTATATTTTTGTAGGTTTCCAAATTTTATGTACTAATCATTTGTTACTTTATATCCTAAAAAGAATCTTGTTTGAAGGATGCTCAGTAGAGTTTTTAATAATGTGGACATTTTATTTTATTGAATACAAAAAAATGAGCAAGATATGATATCATATATGTAAGTTCCATCAGAATTACATAAACCATTCATAGAAAAAAATTGTAAGGGTTGCAATGCTCTAATGAAGTGATACATTTTTCTACAGTCATCTTTTGTATAATTAGTTGTTTATTGTTTTCTAACAGGGAAAATTGGAGAAATATCCAATGCATCTCCCTGAGACTCCAGCACCAATACATAAACAAACTTCTTCAAATCCTTTCCTCCCAAACTTGCACTGACTTGTACCTTATCCTCTCTCACATTGTCTAGGAGACACAGTCAGGTTCCATCCAGAGACCTTGGATGGCTTCATGGCACGCCCACTGCCCCAAAGGACTACTACTTATCCTGTGAAGTCAACTCTCTCCTTCACTCCCCTCCCACTCCATTACAACAAAGAGTCATGGAAAGAGATCAATAAATATGAAAAACAATTGATCTTCTTCCCTCCGCCCCCTTCTTTCTCTGAACTGCTCTGTCTGCCATCCTAATGGGAACCAAACTAGAGAGGAAATGGAAACACTGGCTCTTCCCCCACGGGATATTATGCTAGCTTTTCCTCCATTTACAGCTATTACAAGATCATGACATTTCTCTGTCCGTGGCAGATGCTATTGCTTCTTCCAGCTTGCAGGCATCCATGCTGGGCTCCTCCTCTCTGTCACCCCTCCTGCTAAGATCCCAACACCAGCCTCTCACCCAAAGCCTTGGAGGCACCAGCTGTGGCTGCACCCCCTGCCCTTGATAGACAGAAGAAGGTAACACCTAGGACTTTAGCTTGGGAGGGGAAAATTCTCAGATAGACCTGAATTTCAGCAAAGAGCTTCATTTTCTTCATCCTAAAACAGAGAAACTCAGAGCTTTATAAGAACCTTTCTCTGGAGCTTAATTCCAGACATCAGATGCAACCTTGGTGTTTACAGGCTTACTATTTCCTTTTTTGACAGAACAGATCCATCAGTCAAAGTAATTTGCAGTTTTATTCAGGCATGGATTTGAATTGTTTATGTTTCATGGTTGATGAGGCAAAAAAAGTGGAAAGGGTGTCAACTATAAAATGTTGATTTAAAAAGGAAACTGAGGTATCAAGCGATGAAGGGTATGGGTCCAATATGCCTTTACAGGGCCTGATTGCAGCTGTATAAAAAAGCTGTGTCAGTTTTGAGCCTGCCTACTTTATAAGAAAAGAAGTTTATGTAGCTCACTGGGGAAAACTGAAAGTCCAAAATCAAGCAGGCCTATCTATCTGTTCAGCCTCTGGTGAGGGATCCCTGGCTGTATTACAATGGCAGAGAAGGAGAAAAAAAACTAACCACATACAGAAATGGCCAACCACATGGGATGGCCTAGCTTTCTAACACCCCTCCCCCAACACAGATAACTAATCTAATTTTAAAAGAGCTAGAAATCCTGAAAGGGTCGTCAGTCATTCAGGAGGGTGGTGTCTCCATGGCCTGGTTGCCTCCCATGAGGCTTCCTTCACCTCTTAAAGATTCTGCCACACTGGGAACCAAGCTTCCAGCACACAAGCCTCTTGGGGGACAATCTACATCCAAATCACAGAAGGAGTATTTGGTATTTGTGTCTTCATACAGTGTTATTTAAAAAAAAAAAAAAAACACAGTAAATGCTGCTGCCAAGTACGATCCACCAGAAAGGCAGGCTCGCAAAAACATCGCCGTGTGTCTTCATCCACCTCATCCTCTCGATCTGGCACTGCGCAACTTCGGGCTCTTTCTTTTAGTAGAAATGACCGTGAGAGGTAAGTGTTTCGAGTAGATTCGAGACACTCAGGCAACCATGATAATGTAGCTATTAACACAAAGGAGGACTGACAGAACTGCTTCAGAAAGTGGAAGAATAATGGGGTAAGTGTGTTCTAAGTGAGTGGGTTAATGGCAATGAGTCTTTTGCTATAGTAATTTTTTTAATTTAAATATTCACTGTATGTTTCCATTATATTTCATGGTAGTCTCTTCAACAAAATCTCAGTTGATAGGCTTCTACCAATTTAAACAACATACGGGGGTAAGGATTTATTCATTCTTTTAAACTGTACCATTGGCCATTAGCCATGATTGTATTCTATAGGAGTCAAATTGCTCCCGTTGAATCCTAATCCCCTAATTTCAGATCACCAAAATAGGAACTTTGTAAGGAATACTGCCCCTGGAAGCCATTTACAAATAGTCTCAAAGCACTGTGGCCATTTGAACCAGACTGATCCCCACCTGCCTCGATTTATCCCATATTTCCCTCCTTAATCCTTTCTACATAAACTTTCCTACCTTGCTTATGTTGGCCTATGGTACAAGTAAGCACTAATCCCAACTCAGGAGAGGATATAACACTCTGGGCCCAAAAGCACATTCTACTTGTCCTACAGGCAGGCCCAACTAGCTTTGAAGAAACCCCTCACATTCCATGCAAATAGCATCTAACTCCTTTTGACTGAAGCACATAATTCCTTTTCTGTGTGTGGGTAGGGCTAGAACTCCTTAAAGCTTGGCTTAGCAGTCAAGTAGTAAGCATCACTGAAGCAAAGAGACAGATGGAAGATGAATTGTGCCCAGGTGTATGGAAGAGAATAAGTCAGGAAGTAAAAAGAGGAGGAACACGTGCAGAAGAAGCAGGAAGAGACACATGAGAGTTGTTCAGTGTGATTCATTTCAGGCACCAACTAAACTTTCCCAGTCCCCTGGCTGGATGAAAATGACATCAACATGAAGCTATTCCTATAGCCCAGATATACTCGAACACAAGGGTCTTGGTAATACTTTGAAAAGATGCCAGCGCTTCAGTCAGCTTTGTCTCTGCTTCTTGGAGCCTGGTTTACAGGTGGAGCAGGACAAGAAGGGCACCTTGAGCAAGGGCAGGCTGCCAAACCAGATGCGGGAGACAGCTCGGCAAGGCAGGGACTAGAGGGCCACAGGATCCACACCACGCTCCCCGGGGTCCACCTCTGTGGTTTTCTCCCTCTTTTACTTTGTTGTGATTTCTTCTCTTGCTTCCTCTCTTCCACTCTGTATCTTTTCCCTTTCCCCCCAAAGATTAGTCCACATTAGTCAGGGGGGACGCAAGTTTCCTGGCTTGTCTACCTAATAAATTCAAGATGTTTACAGGTGTCCCAAGAACTTGATAGGATACTTTTCAGATAAGTACTTTAATGCTGTCTAATTCAGTAGCTTCGTCTTTCTTCCCTACATTCCTTCTTTATTTCTTCTCCCCACCCCGTTCCTCCCATTCTTCTTTTCTTTGACACTTACTAAACACCTGTTTATGTGCTGGGCATTGGGAATTATAAACAATACACAAACTAAACCATCCTCCTCCTTTCTTTGAAAATATGCTTCTAAAGCTAAGCCCACTCTCAGAGAGCACTAGACACGGGCATTTTAATTCTAGTTCATTGCTACACAAGCTTGGTTCCAGTCTGGGGCACTATTGGGAGGTGACAGCACCTCTAAGAAGTGGGGCCTATTCGGAAGACTTCCACCTGTGGGTGTGTCCCTGGAAGGGACAGTAGGACCCGGGACCCTCCTCTTTCTCTCTACTTCCCAGCTACTGTGAGGTGAGCAGCTGGTTCACCAAGTGCCCTCTGCATGATGTCCTACCTTTCCACAGGCCCAGTAGCAACAGGGCCAACAAACCATGGAACGAAACCTCCAAAACTGGGAACAAATAAACCTGTCCTCTTTTAGTTCATTGCTACAGCAATGGAAATTGACTAACACATTTATCCCTTGCATTCTCTTCCTTCTCCCAGTGGACCTCAAGCAATTACATTCTGTGTCTCCATTGATAAAATAGGGACACTAGTATAATAGAAAAAAAAATCCTAATTTTTTTCTTCACAACCTTGAAGATGAGTATATTATTTACCTATTAGAAGCATGTTCATTTGTATCCCTCTAGAAACTCATAGAAAACCAGCAAACAATATTTTTGAGAATGTTTATTTTATTAATGCTCTGAAAAATCTACCCTAGAGATTGTGTTACAATAATATTTCATCTTAAAATAAACTGAATGCACTAGTCTAATTTAATGTAATAGAGTATTTAGGTATGTATGTAATTTTTGTTTTCTCTAGCTTCATATTTTTTGGAAAAAAGAGTTTTCACAATGATCACAAAAAAACTGCTTTCTCCCCCTAGAACTTGCATTGTCTAATAATTATTGTATTGCTCAAAGCATGAGTTACGTCAAGGATTCCTAGGTGTTTCTGAGTGGCAGCATGTTGTGCTAGAAAGAGCTTTAGACTGAAAAACCTGAAGCCTGGGCTCTTAATGCCAATATTGCTGTTTACTAAGTCTGTGACTTTCAGTGAAGGTTTTTTGGTAACCAGCATTAGAAACCAACTTTAAATGGTTATCTATTTATTTAGGAAAAATTCATTGGTAGGACACGCAGGTATTTCAAGAACACAAAGAGTTAGACATCCAAGACACAAGGTAAGAACTTACAAAGGTGGCTCTAGCTCTCCACACTGGGGAACTACAGACTTCCTTCCAATGGGGTTGCTCTTCATGGAACTTCAGGCTCTGAATCTCTGTTCTGAGTGTTATATACAGGCTGATAAGCTCAGCTTGGGGTCTGGAAAGAAAGCCACCAGCATAGGTTGACAGTCCTGACAAGGCCCTGAGAAGCTCCTCCATCCAAAAGTCTTTATAAAAAGCTTTAAAGTGTACCATTTGCCATTAGCCATGACTGTATTCTATAGTGACATCAATAGCACCGAAGACTGCTCCAAGAGGTCTCTGCCAGCATCTCTGGACAAGTTACCCAATCCCTAGCCCTCAGCTCCTTTTATATACTCGGAATTTAGACCCAATTATTCCTAATATCCCTTCTTTTTTCTCGATCCTGTGGATAATGGTTTCTAATGCTTCAATATTTATGTGTATATTGATGTTATTATTTTAATTTATTAGTACATATGTGAAGTGCACGATGTTTACATTCTTTATGTGCAGCTGGTACAGGTGCATAAGATATTTTAATTCCTTTTTTCATCACTTTTCCCTCCCTTGCCCTTCCACCCATCTCTTGATCCCTTCTTTTGTACATGTTTATGGTATATAATGTTTAATGCTTCTCTAAAGTAATAATGAAAATCTTTGGACATGTTTTAATATTTCAAAAAATGAAACAATTCGTTGGGGGATAAATTTGCTCAGTTACATTAAGCCATCACATTTTGATTCAACGCCTAGATTTGTTTCAAGTCAGTGGGACAGCAATGGTCATATAACGATTACAAACTCAGAGTGGCAGTTAATTCTGATTAACAGATGATAAGCAAATGATCACTATTTAATCAATGTAACTTGATTGAAAATAATGTGAGATCCTTTAGAAGTGAAAAGTATCAGCATCTACATTGTTTTTAAAAAGCTTAATTCATTTGTAGGGAGTTGTAATAAATTTTCTCACCCACATTTATAGACACTTAAAAGAGAATTTTGGAAAATAAGAAATTTATGGCTGTCTCTACTCAGTCCCCAGAATAAAAATCCTATATGTATTTAGCCATTAATGTCAACATCCTAAGTGAGAGACTTCAGCAGGAGGTCTTTGAAAAACGTTACACTTCATCTCAGAAAAGCTGTCTTCCTTCTTGTAAGGAACTCAAATGGAAACTTGAAATCTTATATAGGCTTGTGCTACTTTTTCTTATTGTATGACATTAACGATTAAAACATTTTAAGTAACACAGATTGTTAATATATTCTTAGTCTGTCAATATTCTAGGTGAATTCTGACCTAGAAACTTACAGCTTTGTTTGATAAACTAAGCAACATAAAAGAAGTAGATATCAATATGGCACCCCCTGGGGTAGGAAAAGACCTGACTTCTAACTAGTCCATAGGTCTGTTCTTCCTGTAACTAGTATTGTGCCTCTGTGCCTGAACTTTAGTTTTCTCTCTTGTAGATTGAGATGTTTTTTTTTTTTTGGCCTTTAGAGACAGGGATTTGCTATGCAGTTCAGGTTGGTCTTGAACTCACTTTGTAGCCTATGCTACAATTCACAGCAATCCTCCTGCCTCAGCCTCCCGAGTGCCAGGATTACAGTATGCCTGGCAGTTAGACTGAGACTCTTAAAATGAAACTAAGACTATTTCTATTTCTAATTTTCTGTGTTTCAAAAGTAGCATGCATTGCATGAGTTTTCCTAATGTGCTAGGCACCACACTTAAGTGATTATTAATATATAATACATCCTTGAATCCCCACAGCAAAAAGACTATTTTCATCATAGTTTTATAAAATGGGAAATGGATAGGTAACGAGGTCAGGGTAGGGAGAAACAGACTCAGATATCTCTGTCACAAAGGGCATGATGAGCCCAACATATTCAGGTACTGGACACTTCCGCAATTGCCCTTCCTCCCATCACTCAACACAACCGAACAGATGCTTGCCTGTGCAATTCCTTTCATCTTTCCCCCAAGATCATCCCTAATCACCTAAGTGTCTGTCTCTAAATTGCCTGCAATTTGTCTTCATCTTTCTAGAACTGAAGAGATGAAACAATGTACCTTCCAGGTGCAGTTTCTGTGGGAACCCCTGAACAAGAAGACAACCTCCTTTTATGAAAGTCCCCAGGAAGTACCGTAGAGAGAAGTAGATGGCCTGCCTGTCTGAACACTGTCATCCAGGTGGCAGACACACAGTCAGAGGCCCAGTGAAGACAACTGCTGGACAAGTGAAGGGCTTGGGGGACAGAAAGAAATTGGATCTGTTCATCGAAATATAATAAAACTGGCAAACATTGGTAGACCCTGGCAGATACTGGGAGTCTTTGTGAACTCTCGAGTCAGTCTTATCAGTAAGGTGCTGACTGAGTTTTGTTCCAAATTATCTTTACAAAAAATGTTTGCATTGTGAAATAGACCTGAAAGATAAAGATAAGGTCTAACTTCAGAACTAAGTAGAAATGCTTACTGCCCTTTATAAAAGATTTGGGTTTCTTAAACTCAAGGTTCCCCTTCTGTAGTGAATTTCACTGTAGATTCAAGGACACCAGAATCTGTGGTCCCAGGTCCTTCCCAATATTCTCCTTGTCAGAATGGATGAATGTACATATATGCCCATCTGGCCATTTTGATTCCCACTGTGAGGGAATCAGGCTCAGTAGGCCAACACAAATAGGCTGACACCTAGTTATTGTTGTGTGTTTTATCTCTGATCCACAAATCACATGTCTTCTACCAGCTTGAAATAATAATAGACTGGCTTATTAGTTTAAAAATAGATTAAATTTCACACCCTTCACAACTACCATCAATAGATGACACACGTTTCAATAAAAATGCATGTCTTCAAAGAGAGGTCAAAACAAACTTTATTCCTCTTTTACTGAGACCTCAGGAATATTCTCTTAAACTACAGGAAGATACATGGATCTAGGCTTTGGAAATATTAAATTTGCTAATACTTGTATGACTTGCCCAGGGCAATTTTGGACTCAAAAGATATTAAAAGATAATTAAAAGATATTAAAAGATAACGTAGATACTTTCCATGATATACAGCTTAGGCCTACACAACACCTGAATGCAAAGTCGGAGACAAGCACGCCTTCAGTGTTACAGTGTTACCAACACCCTAATGTCTTAAAAAGTAACTCTTTCCAAACACAGGTCTTTGGCTTGGCTCTTTTTTTCTATATGAAACATTCACAGGACACCAGGCATTTTCCCAATGTGTTAGCTTCAACTGGGTCAACACTAATAAAAAGTTTCTGTGATGCCCTCAAGGCAGTGAGCTCCCAAAACTGGTCTTTCAAAGAATGAATCCTCCCACCGTCACCCAAGGCCTTCCTGTATATCCTGCTGGTAGATTCAGAGGATAACCAGGGTTGGGGAGGAGATGGTGCCAATCTCTAGGACCCAGAGGCTTAGATAGCTCCTATCTTCTTCACTTTACAATCCCTCCCTACTCTCCTTTCTTTTATCTTCCCCAGTATATCCTCACAGGGATGGCTTGACGAATGACTAAATGACTTGGGTAGTCTCAACAATTCATTATTTTCCATAGCCAGCAGATGATGAAGGAAGCAATAATGAGAGCATGAAGTTCTGAGCACCAGAGAAGAAAGTGTGACTTGCTCACTTCCATGCCAGTCAATAGCCCCTATATATATAAATATCCTTTCTGATGAAGAAGTCAAAGCTTTCCACACTCAATATCCTACACCTGACTGTTCCATTTGCCCTACTTTAAATTTGTACAGATCTTTTCCTCTTTGAAGTACCATCATCATAACTGATTCTAATGAAACCCCATTGGCAGGATAAATATTAGTACACCTATCCTACAGGAGAAGAAATAGAAGGTTAAGGACTAAAACTGTTGCTGGAGATCACAAGGTTTCTACTATGTCATATTCCTAAAACTGGAAGCCAGATGCCTGACTTTGGTTTGGTGACCCTTTTTTTAATACCATACAGAAGGAGGTGCAAGTAGTAGCCATGGGTACCATGCTCCTATTCTGTAAAAAGAATCAAGTGCTTCTTCCATGGACATGTAATATGTGAGCTATGCTGGAACCAGAACTAGATTCAAGGACACCAGAATCTGTGGTCCCAGGTCCTTCCCAATATTCTCCTTGTCAGAATGGATGAAAACTCGTGTTTAAGGAAAAGTCACTGAATGTGTGACAGGTCATCCGTGAGTCCCTGCACTCTGGACCTCAGAACCAACAGAAAGATTCATTTATCTTTGGTCTCTTGCAAACAGGTTCCCTCTTGCTTCACTGTGGTGGCAAGGTCAAGGTGTCTGGCATTAGATAAATTAGGATTGAGTTCTACCTCTGATATTTTCTCTCCATAAGACCTGGGACAGATGACTTACAATTTCCTGGTCACCAATAGGCCCTTCTGTAGGATGGGATAACAGTACACACCTCACAGAGATACCATGAAGAGCAGCAATCATGTACATAGAGAATTAAGTAAATTGAAGTTACCATTATCAACCATGAGGTGGACAGAATCTAGGGAAAAAGAAGAGGAAAAGTAAATGAGGTTGGGGACACAGAGAACCAAGTTTGCCATGAGAGTACAGGGCCATAGTGCCCAAAGTGCCCAGCTGGATGCAAGAATGGGAACGAATCATTGGCTCTCGGGGAAGCCCTTGCTCCTGACTTTCTAACTACAGCTGGCTTAGCTGCCAGGAAATCTTAAGGCTCTGGGAAATGGTCATGAGTCAGCCTGGTCCCTCCCCTGCCTTTGCCTCTGTGGTGCGTTTCAGATTGCAGCACTGCCAAGCACTGTCTGGTGAGCTACAGAGCTCAAGCCCTGGCCTCCATCACCAGAAGAAGGCTGCATTTTCTGGTAGAAAGGATAGGAGAGGCAAGATGCAGGGATATGCATCTACTGTGGTAGAGGTTCACTTGCCTGGGACCATAGCATTCAGACATCCAACCTTGTCTAAGAAGCCTAAAGAAAAATGTTTTCAGACACAGAAAATAGTGTCTTGATCCTTCTTCAAACCACTGCAGCTCCTGTGTCTAATGCACCATTTCCACGGCATTAGTAGAGAAAAGGAAGTGGAAAATAGTGGCTTCTGGATAGTTTTGTTTAGGGGGAGGGGCTGGCTTAAAGCTGACAGGGACTTATTATCTATCTGCAAGATGAGCTCAGCCGCCAGACAGGTTTCTTTGCCTGCTGGCTGACCAGATGGAGAGGACCCCTGTAAAACTCAGCAGTTCCCAAGTGAGCTGAAAGGTCTGGAGCAACCTACTTCAAACATGAGCTGTTGGCACAGGAGAAACAGATTGGTCATAGGTAAATGCCATGAGCAGCACTGTGGAAATGGGCCACATTTTTAAAAGAACAAAAATGAGATCTATACCTCTCCGGGACACTGGGGCCTGATCACCCCACCCCTCCCCCTATAATACACACATCATACATCCACACTTCCACCAAGTTGATCCCTCTTTTTCCCCTCTGCCACTTTCTCTTGGTTGTTTCATTACAGCCCCATCTGTCTCATTTTCCTTCCATAGTGCTGTCTTGACTGCCAGCATCCATTACCCCAGCTATTTATTGCCCACACTTATCCCACTATCTGGTCATTTCTCATAAAGGTCAGAACTACAGATGACATCAGAATTCATTGCTCCAATTTCCACATTTTATAGACAGAGAGACTAAAACCCAGAGAGACACAGTGACTTGTCCAAGGTTAACCAGCTAGAATTTGGATAACTGTCCCTAAAACCTAAGATTCCTAGATACAAACCCAATGTTTTTTTCTAGCACAGTCTCACCTACTCTTGAAGACTTCCTTCATGAAGCTGAAATGTGAGGACTGACTTCTGAAAACCACATTTCTCCTAAACCTAGGTGCCTTTGCCCTGTCCTTAAGGGGAAAAAAAGAAATGTGATTAATGTTAATCTATCCTACATCTCTAAAAGGAAAGCTTGAAAGAACAAGAATGTTCAGTTCAGTCCCCAGGGCCACATGAGCAGTAGAAGTAGGAAAAGTAGAAATTGACCTTTCTTCTAAAAGTTTTGCAGAGAAATTGGGCAAGACCTAAAAGATATCACTTATTAGGCTGGAGATGTAACTCAGTGACACAAGCACCTGCCTGGCAGGTGCAAGATCCTGAGTTCAATTCCTGGTACAAAAAAAAAAAAAAACAGATATCATTTATCAAATAGAGGGTGATAAAGTCAATATAGGAAGGGAAGGTTCACAGAAATCCTTCTGGCTCTCAAGTTCTGATTCTAAGACTCTTGGAATGGGAATGATTTGTCCCAGAGAACATAAGGCTGCGGGAAATGAAGTAAGACTTACATAATGGGCTCCCACTTTAAAAAGAATCATAGACAGAGAAGATCAGGTAAAGATGAACAAAAAAAGAAACAGGCTTCCCTTACATAAGCCCTCTGTGATAAAAATTGGGGGGAAAAATCGTAAGTCAGGAAGTCAAGAAAGAATTCAGAACCAAGAAATACCTTGACCTCAGAAGCTTTCTGCATGACAGGGGTGCTAGGATGCGGTGGTCTTCTGCAGACAGTACTGTTGAGGAGAAAAAGAAAGTTTTCCATGCTTTAGGGGTTCTCTGTGGCTAACCATGCAGGTCTGCTCCATGGACACCACTGGCACCATGTCTTTCCTAATAGCTTGCCCAGCTCCTCACTACAAAAGAAAACTATGCTCAAATAGTACCCTCTTTTGCCAGCACAGCTTTGCTGGAGAAGTACAGGTTTAGTTATTTCCCATCATGGAACCATTAAGTCACAAATTTACTGGGTGCAATCAGGGTGTATCAGTAAGATCCATCTTCTCCAAAGAAGATTCAGGCACACTAGACACTGGATTGTATGGAGTGAGGGGATCTTGTGCAATACAGGGGCAACAGAAGGGTGACGGCAAAAGAACACTCCAACAACCAAGTCCCTTTTTCTTCTTTTCTCTCCCCCTTTCCCTGCTCAGTCTCCATGCTAATGAAAATAAGCCTGCACAGCTTCTTCTGCAGCCCAAGAATTCGTTCAGAGCAATTTGAAGTCAATTGAATGAACAGGAATAAACGAGCAGATATTGCAGTTTATGGCTGGCTGCTCCAAGACCCCAGGCAGTGATTAGAGGCCTTTGGTCCTTTTTATGCCCACAGCAAGAAAACGGGTGAAATTTGGTCCAGTTAAGAGCTCTAGACAGGAGGTGCAGTGGTGAGGATTAGGGTGGATAATTGTAGTCTGTGTTAATACTGGGGCGGTGGCTCTGCCACCTGGACCTGAGACATCATTAAGTGATTGAGTAAAAGATTGAAACAGTGGGAGGCAGTGATTGCTTTGTTAGGCCCATGGATAGACAGAGATAAAGTGTCCTTGGGGGAGGGAAAGACGGTTGCTACTTCTGGTCGACCTTGGCTGCTGCCAGACACTGTCTCAATACTGATTCATTCTCCCTGAGCAGCAGGGAAAATAAGTGTGACTCACACACAGGCACTGTCTGCCCACCTTCCTCCTCTACCACCACTGCTGGGAAGCAGACAAGTAACCCTGAGGGCCTTCATGGAGTTTTATGTCCTCTCCTCCCCAGGATAGAAAGAAAGGATCCATTTGTAATGATGTCTCCATGATGCATCACCAAAACGTTCCTATAATCAAGGGCATTGATTTCCAGGGTCACCCAAACATTTGTGGCATTGGAACAGAGATCTTCTCTTGCGCAAGTAAAAAGCTTCCTTTGAGGGGTGGAGTCGGTAGTTGTGAACTCAAAATTAGAGAAAGTACTGAACAGATACTGTTGACTTTGACTGAGTACTAGAACCTTGGTGAAGTATTTCAGAAAGAGGCCCATGGGATGAATATAAAAAGAAGAAACACTATCTTTACTAGGACATCCTATGTCCTTAGGTATTTTGGTTCCCTCCACTATTATGAAAATAAAATCAAAGATAGTGTTTGCACTAACCCCCCCACACACACACATACTTTGTTCTGCTTTGTAGTAACAGCACTGAAGCTACAAAACTTAATGAGATTTAGTCCTGATCTCAAGAAACATAAATCTCTTGGAGATAGATAAGTAAACATGTCATTTCTATCCATAGCATAAAGCTGCATTTTGGATATCACTACAAGATGACATACCTGCAAAGAACAATGCCACCTAATCCAGCTATAGGGCACAATATAAGCTGTGTGCTAAAGACAACGAGCAGGAATAAGCCAAAAAGAGATCAAGACTGAATTGGTTGTTCTGGCAGTAAAAGCACAAAAGTGGAAAAGTGTATGGCCTGCTTAAAGAAGTGCTGTTGGCCCAGTAATATGAAAACATGAGGTATGGTAGGGATAGATAGGCAAAATAAGATCAGCAGTTCTTAAACCCCATGCTAGAAAACATAGGCTTTACTCAGTATTAGTATATAGTGGCTGCAAAACCCTTTGAAGTTCTAAAGAGTTAGGAAATGTGTGTGTGTGTGTGTGTGTGTGAACCCCAGATTAATGAGTCTCTGTCTTCTAATTTCAGGGTCACAGCATTTTCTAGATTTAAATAATGCAAGGAAGGATATGAAAGGGATCAGTGACTCAGAGCAGCAGGGTACAGATGTGTAAGTGTGAATAAATTACAGCATTTGGGCCAGAGTGGGGTACACAAGAAAAATGAAGAAGTGCAGAGGCTAAAGGAGCCTTCAGATGGCACATTGGATGGCTGCTGAGCAAAGCTTACTGCCGCCCTCATAGCTTGAACCATGATGGGATGCCTAGGGGATACTCATCAAAAAACAGGTACAGGAGGAACCAGGTACACCACAGCTTGTGGTTCCTTCAAGGACTGGACCCATGTGAAGGTGTGTGTGTGTGAGGACTTCTATGTTGAGCTCACCCAGATAGGAGGTTCTCTAAGACCAAGCTATAAAGCCCAGCTCCTGGGAGACAATACTCACCAGTGAGATGCATGTGGAAGCAGTACACACTGGGAGTACACATTTGTGTGTTTAAAATTTTGAGAAGTTCCACTACAGACAAAATGGTTAAGATGTCTTTCACAATTTCCTAAAGCTATCTGACCCTCACAGCTTTTCCTTGGGAGATATAGCAGGAGACCAAACACTGGCCCTCTTTCCTGTCTTTAGGTGGCCTCCCCTCTTGGAATTACACATTTGCCTATTGGATGGTGGCTAAATATGGGGGATCCAGGGCTCTTAAAAAGTGTTTACACAGTTCAACCTGTTTGCCAAAGTTCAGGCCACCTCAGTCACCCAAAGTGAAAAATCTAGTTTCCTAGGATACTTTAGACTAGGATTCCATTTCATTCACTGTAGCAGGTAAATTCTGAACACTAAATACTCAATTTTGTTAGTAAAGACGAAGATAAATACAGTCTCTGGTTTGACAGCAATCAGTGTCTTATTTAATTTTCTCTCCTGGCTGAGACAAAATTTTGATACCCAAAATTAAAGAAGGAAAGATTTATTTAGTTCACAGTTTGTGGAGGTTTCAGTCAATAATCAGCTGGCTCCAAGGCAAGGTGGCATGGTGGAGGGATAATAGTTGATGGCAGTAGAAGACAACAAAAGCAGCAAGAGCAAAAGGGGGAAGAGCAAGCCTCTTTTCCTCCCTTATATTGTAAGCAGGTTACCACCCCAAGGGGAGGGTGTAGCAATCATACCATCTGCATTCATTCCTCTTGCACAAAATGAGGATGTTTACAAAGTGAGGACCATGGTCCCCAGCTGAGTCACATCATTAAACTTCTAAACATCTTGAGTTGATACAATGTATCAACCATTACAATCCACCCCTTCTCAACTTGGCAACCAGACACATTTCTTTAAACAGGTTTTCTGATACAAAGACATGCTTATTCTTTTTATTTCACAACTTGAACATTATAACACAGGTTTAATAATTCTTAAGAACAAGTAATAAGTCTATCAACATTATGTTACATTAGAACCATAGCATTTTGGCCCTGGCCCCCAAAGATTCATGCACATCCCTTTACGAAAAATTCATTTGATCCATCTCCAAGTGTTGCCCTAACAGTTTCAGTATTGCTGAAAAGTCCAAGTCCCAAGTCTCCTTTGAGATGTAAGACACTTAGCTGCAATCTCCTGTACAAATGAAAAGTTAAACATTTCCAACATTCAATGGCACAAAGTAAACATTTTCATTCCAGAAATTACAAACAGGGGCTACAAAGGATTGGGACCAAAGCAAATCCAAAATCCAACAGAGCAAATACGTGGTGTAGTTCATGTGCACCACTTAAGGCAATCTGTGGCAAATTGTGAGCTTCAAAGGGCTCATGTGGCTCCACCTCTATGGCATTTCTGGTGGCTATAGCTCCCACAGCTTCTTTCTTGGGCTAGCTTTGCTCCCTCCTTGCAGGTTTCCTTAGATGATCCATATCCCTGGTTTTTCCAAACTTCTGGGTTCTCCACTGCACCTTTGGTTTTGTACCCACAGCTTCACATATTTCCCTCTCAGGGGCACATTGCCTGGCCTCCAAGGCCTTCTGAAATTGAAGCAGAAACCTTAACGCCACAACTCTTGCATTTTTCATGCACTTAAAACCAGCACCATGTGCATGATACCAAGGTCTGCTTTCATCTGGAGCAGTGTTCATGTTTTCCTCTCTCTTGACTGTAGAAGTTGAGTGCCTGGATCACTAAGCACTCTGAATCCAATTCTCAGGAATAAATTTTCTATGTTGCCACCATTCTAAAAAATGGTGCTCTGCAGCTTTCTCCTTAAAGCAAAGTCTTTCACTTTTGCTGTTTTAAGGTTGCAAAAGGTAGAGACTTACTGTTTCTTGTGATGCCCTCAGGCCATTTTTTATACTCTTGTTCCTTCTCAGCAATCAAGATCTCCTCAGCTCTATTTTTGTAGTCTAGTGCTTTACTGGTCCTACCATTTTAAATCATTCTACTGGATTCTTTGCTTTTTATTGTCAACATAAATCTGGTTAAACTCTCAACAATTGCTACTGCCTCAACATTAGGCTACCTTAAAATTTCTTTTGCCAGATTAATTAGTTTGCCACCCTTAATCTTAGTCTCAGGCAAAGTCTCTGAACATGAGCAACATACAGACAAACTTTTTGCCAAGACAACTCATATTATCTGGAGTCCAACAGCCAGTGAAATCCTTCTTTCCAGCAGAAACCAACCAAGCCCAGTCTTTACTGGCAGGATTTTTATCACTCTTCTGGTCTTCTGAGTTCTGACCAGAATCTCCCATACAGAATAATCTAAGGAATTCCAGCACCATTCTTTCAGGCAACATCTCAGAACTTTTGTAATCTTTTCCCCCAAGCCATTCCCAAAGGCTCTTGAAACACATGTATAGTCACAGCAACAACCCCACTCCTGACACTAAATTCTGTCCTGATTACTTTTCTCTCCTTGATGAGACAAAATACTTGATACTCAAAATTAAGGAAGGAAAGGTTTATTTAGATCACAGTTTGTAGAAGTTACAGTCCATAATCAGCTGGCTCCAAGGCAAGGTGGCTTGGCAGAAGGACAACAGTTCATAGTAGTAGACGAGATCAAAAATAGAAAAAGCAAAAAGGGGGATAGCAAGACCGTTCTCCTCCCTTATATTGTACACAGGTTACCATCCCATACAACAGGTGTAGCACTCATACCATCTGCATTCCCTCCTCTTGCACAGGATAAGGAGCCTGTGGATATCTTCACACACTTTTCCATATGCAACACCATCAACCAGCTCACCTCTGCATGCCCAAGAGTGCAGTGGAAGCAAGGAGTTCAATGTCACCATCAACATGGCACACTGGGTACACAGAGGTGAGCTGATTGATGGTGTTGCATGTGGAAAAGTGTGTAAAGATATCCACAGGCTCCTCGACCTGCTGGGGACTGAAGAGGCTCCTCAACTAGAGGATTGCAGACTGGCAAGGAAACCTAGCCCTTCAGCTAGCTAAAAAAAAAAAAAAAAAAAAAGCCCAACTACATAGGGATAGATAAGAAGATCACCTGTTCTTGGAGGTCTCTGATTCTAAGATAGGTCCTGGAAGGAGAATTGTTCAATTGACAGCAATAACAATATATTTATAAGAAGAATAATCCAGGATTCAGGAAAATTTCTGGAAACTAAATGACTTCTCAAGATCTGCCCCTTGAAGGAAGTCACCCTGCCTATTGTCAAAGCCCCTGGACCATCCAGGCCCAGTTTTGTCCCCAAAGATCACACCTCTAGTGAAGTCCTGGAACTCTGTCAATCTCAGGGGAGAACAGCAGCTCCCAGGGAGAAGGCATCTAAAATGTACCTTGACCACAACTGCTATAGATGCCTCTCCATCAGCCAAGGCCGGGTGACACAGTGGACTGCCCCCTACACATCCACACACTTTCCCTCCAGGAAGCTCAGCTCGAGGACCCTAGGCCTGTCTTATTTCCCACTTCCCCTCTTAACTGAACAATAACCCTCTCATTAGTAAGCCTCCTTCCCTGTCTGCAGACCTTCATTACAGTAACTATGGAGTCAGCCACTGCACTTTCTGACAAGAAGGAAAAAAGCAATTAGGGGCTTTTGTCTCTGCCTTGCAGCCTGGCTGACATCATCCTCTCTCCCTTGCATGCAGGGCTCATCATTAACCCCCTTCTCTCCCTGCCACTTCCTGGTCAGAAAGTCAAGCCAGGCACATATGGAGGTTCAGTGACAAGTTGCAGTCCCATGTCCAGAGGGTCCAGGGCCCTGGGGATTCTGAGAGAAGGAGGAAATGAAGGGGGAAGTCCAGATAATCTCTGAGGTCACTAAACATCTCATTATTCCCACTAGGCCAATTTTGGCCCCATGGTCATATCTCATCCAGTTTCTAGCACTATGGAGATTACAGGACTGGTGGCCAGTGACTGCAGCAATCCCTGCTCCATGCCCACAACACTGCCCACTCTGAACCAACCCCACCTGACAAGGCAGAACTAAGCATTAAGACGGTAAAAGGCAAGGTATAAAACCCAGTTGATGTGAACTGCGTGTCACAACACCAAAACATCCTTGGATCTTAGATGATGTTGCAATTTCTCAAAGCCTTACTAAGTACCTACTGTGTGCTCGGGAATGAGATTGGGGAAGAATGTAACACAGACATAGGTCCTTTGCTTTGGTAACCTCAGACACTGAGCCAGCCATCCTGAGTGTGCTAAGGACCTCCAAGAGCAGTACCTAATTCAATGTTAAGCATCAGAAATCCCTTCCTGTGTGGAAAGTGATATTTTGCTAAGAACCAGAAAGATGGGACAAAAGTTAATTATGAGAAATAGGTAATGGGCTGAAGTGTGAAAATGTTCTAGAAAAGTAGCTTGTTTAGGGTTCTCTCAGGTCTGTGTGACTGAGATGTAGCAAATGAGGCCAGAGATGAAGACAGGCATAGAGCTATGATCCACCCTCCTTCATCCCACCCCACTTCATAGGCACCAATGAAGAAGCCCACTGAGGGGAATCCTAGGAATTTCGTCTGGCTCCTACCAATATAGTCCTGGGGAAGAACGCACACTGCGGTCTATTTACAGCAGCAGTTGTTAGAAGCATCTTCCTCAAATTAATGTGAAATTGGAGTTAAGGTGATGAGAAGGAAATAACACAAGAGTTTAAATTCAGACGTAAGATTCAGATCCTATCTTACCCACTTGCCTGCTCTATGAATACATCCAAGTTACACTAACTTCTCTGAATCTTTGTTTCCTTATCTTTGAAAAAGAAAAATAATGTCTCCTCCAGAGCTGTTGAGAAGACTAACAAAATGAGTACCTAGCACAAGCCTCAGTCATCTTTTCTTAGCCTATTGGTCTTTTTTCTGCTTCTGAAATGTATAGCATTTATTGGAAAATGTGACCCTTTATATTTATGAAGCTCCCCTAAATCTCATTATTCTTTATTCTTTGGACCATTTCTCATATCACATGATTTCCAAGCTCTTTACCATCTGGCTGCAATCCCAGGATAATTTCACCCTCAATGTCTGATGCATGAGGACAGGATATAGCTGTCTCCTTCCCTGCTTCACCCACAGCACCCAGCACAATGCCCAGCACACAGTAAGCAATCGATATATAGTTGTTGAGTGGATGGCTGCAGTCTGGTGCTGATGCTTCTATTAATGATGTTCTTCATTTTTAAAGAGCCTCATTCTCTTGACTCAAGTAAGTCTAATAGACAACAAGACCCCAGATTTTCATATATAAAGTACTATTGTCGAGCCTCCCTCATCTTGTCCTTATTCAGATAATTTTTAAACTAAAGGCAGACTTTGATTTATACTTTCCACATTTTATCTTGTTAGTTTCAGTCCATTGTTCTGGCCTGCCCAGACCTTTTTTGAATCTCCACTTTGTCATCCAACATATTAGCTCTCCATCTACCTTTGTCTCATCTATCAATTTGCTAAGCAAGCCTCCTATATCTTCATACAGAGGACAAAATGTCAAAGAAGACAGACACATTGTATGGTTCTTTAGGAAAATGGACAAATTCCATGACGCAGCACTAGGGATTTTCTGGTTGACATAGATTCATTAATCAACATATCTTGGGGAAATTTTTCAATCAGTGAGGAAGCCACCATTCAGCCTACAATGTTTGATTTCATCTACAGCAATATTACAAGAGTCACTGTCAGATTTTAAAAAAACAAAGAAAAACATCTGCTTGTTATATTAATAACTATCAGGTATGGGGGAAAGGTGTATCTCACTTAACCCTCCCCAAAAAAACAAAACACAACAAAAAACACTGCGGCTACTGAATAGGTGGCGATGAGGCACTTCTTGAGTTTGAGTCCTGACTGCCCCCTGCTGGCAGAAACAATTTTAGACTATGAATGATCTGAGTGGGCCACTTTCTACAACACATGACTTTAGTAGGGCGTAGCTTAGCAGTGGTGAGTTTGAGCCCTGGAAACCAAAAATAAATAAATGAATAAAAAACAAGCAAACAAACAAAAACAAATGACTTCAAAATCTAAGTGACTAAAGACTACAAAGGCTTATTTCTTGCTCAGCCCAACCCCATGGGGTGACCTTCCACAGAATGGTTTGGGGGCCAATCCAGTGGTTCCTTCTCAGAGGTCTCCATTCCGTCTTCTCCCTTCAGTCAAAGTATTAAGTATTTGGGAGGGGAATTCCAAGGTAGGTATAGTTCTGACATGTCATTGTGCCTACATTCCAGTGGCCAGAACTAGTTACATGACCAATTGCAATGCACAGGAGACTGGGAACTGTAGAGTGTGTGGGTGATGAATACTGTCATCTATTTCAGGTGGAAAAGAACCTACCTACTTTTCATCTGTGACAGTGACATACATGATCATCCTCCCTGCCTCCTAATATATTAGTCAGAGATCTCCAGACAACAGAACCAACAGGAGAACAAAAGGGAAAGAGGTAAATAGGAAGAAAACGGAGGAGAGACTTACTTTAAAGAATAGGTTCACCTGATTGTGGGAGCTGTAAGTCTGAAATCTGCAAGGCAGAGTAAAAATTGCAGCAGGAATCCCTGTTGCAGACTTGAGTCCAAAGGCAGTTTGGAGGCTGAATCCCTTTCATTGGGGGGATTTCAGTCTTTTCATGTATGTTCTTTACAGATTGGATGAGGCCCACTCACTACATAAAGGGTAACCTGCTTCACTCAAAGGTTACTGTCTTAAATGTTAATCTCGGTTTTAAGAAATATCTTCACAGCAACGTCTAGACTTAGTTTGACCAAATAAGTGGGCTCTGTGGCCTAGCCAAACTGATGCACAAAAGTAAACTGTCACAGAGTTGAGGGTGTAACTCAGTGCTTGAGCACTTGGCTAGCATAAATGAGGCTCCATGTTGAACCCTAGCACTGCAAAATATATAACCGTCACAATGCCATTTTGAGAATTAAATGAGTTATATCTAAAAACTACAACTCCAGTCAGATCACTTTCTGATGCATATTAAATATTCCATAAATACTTACAATTATTTTGTCCCATTTTACAGTAATAATGGAGAGATGGAGAGATTAAGATTTGTAAAGTAACTTGGCCCAAACCACCACTGTAAAATCCCCATGTCAGTTTCTCTCCTTTCCTCCTACAGCCGCTTGACACCTGTTACTTATGAGGAGCTTTTGTCTGTGGGCAAAGAGTTGGGAAAGAGTAAGCTTGTAAATAAACTAGTCAGATGGCAGGCTCCATGCAGGCAGAGTGCCCACCATGTGAGTGCATCATATGCACCTAAAAACACTTGCCAACGAAATACTAAGGCACCAATGAAACAATAGATGTTATTATTCTGACCAGACAATTCCCCCACTTATGATCCTAAGTGTTCCCATATTCACCAGCCTCAGTCTAGATCATCGTGAGATGGGCCAGAACCATTTCTAGATGCTTCTGCCAGCTGAACAGAACCTTGATCTAGAAATTAAAAGTCCCAGATCTGGTCATGAAGCTATCAATGACTGAAAAAACCTGACCCATCTTGTACCCCAGTTCCCCCTTCTGCAACATGTGTCTAATTTTCTTTAGTCCTACACTGTTTGCACATGACTTTGAAACCTATAAAGCATCATCTGAGGTGCAGCATTATCATTGGCGTAAATGTTTTTAGGAAAGAGAGACTGAAGACAGCCCTCAGCCAGCAGGCCTTCTCTCCCCATTCCAACTGGTGCAGGCTTTGGCACTGTTGCCCACAGACACCGATTTTTCAGTGTTGTCTGCCCATGGCCATGCATCCAAGGCCATAGATGCTCATCGCATCTGGCTCCATCCTGATTACCAGGCATTCCAGCCAAATGAAAAGAATTTCAGTAACAAGGTTTCATTTTATGTGTGCTACAAAGGCAAAATGACCCTTTCAAATGTGATCTACATGGTAACCCCAGAGCCCTTGACTGTATCACATTACATGGCAAAAGGAACTTTGTAGAAATGTTTAAAGTTAAGGCCCACTGCATAGAGAGAGTTCCTTTGATTGCTCAGGTAGACCCAATCTAGCCATCAGGGTTCTGAGGAACATTTTCCAGATGCAGTCAAGGAGAGAGAGAACTATAGAAAGAGAGCCATAGAGAGATGGGGCAATGTTGACTAGGAAGACAAAGGAAAGGATGAGATGCTACACACAGAGATGCAGAAATGTCAAAGAAGCCAGCTTCCCCTGGTGCCTTTGGAGAGAGATGCATCCCTGTCCACATTTGGATCCTAACCTGGCAAAACCCATGTGAGACTTTTGAGTTAAAAACTTTAAGACAATAAAACTGTGTTGTTTAAGCCACTAACTGTGTGGCAATTTGTATGGCAGCCATAGAAAACTAATACACTTGACAAGAAGAAGATGAAATAAACAGATTTACATGGTCTGGAACAAAGATGGAGAAATACCAGGTCTATAAACCAAGAGACCCCAGCAAGTCCTAGACCAACGCTTCCATCCTTCCTCTCTTTCAAGTGCAGTTACCACTCAGACCTGAGGAGCTTGTGAAGGGCTGGCCAGGGTGCAATGTGGGAGTTATTTTTGGATTCAAAGTTAGACTTTATCTCCACAACTGGCTGGACCTACCTTCATGACCTTGATGTATTTCTGGACTCTGTCTATGTGTGAAATACACAGGAGGGTATAAAAGACTTTCCTGTATTCATCTCCATTCTAAGAATGGAGAACTATCCTCCTCTGCATCCTCTTTCCTCCTTTCTTCCCTCCAATATCCACCAAGGGACAGTCCATCACACCACCTCTCCCCAGTGCCTCTTTCCTTCCCCATCAAGAGAAAGCAGCCATTCATTCTCAGCTCCAAGTCATCTCTTCACAGCAATGCAAGACATCGTTAGGAGCCTTTCATTATCAGCGGCTTGCACGCAGCTGATGTTGATTTGATAGAATCCAATTTAGCATCCCACTCTGGGCTCTGCTCCATAAACATTTGGGTTTAGCATGTACAGGCAGTTTGATGCTGTCTTGATGGCCTTTTAAGCAGCTAAGAAAATTGCTGGTGTGGCAGTTTGGTAGCAGACAGGCTTTTGGCGGGTAGGGCTGCAGAAATGGGGGAAGGGATCAGAGATCAGGGGACATTTCAGTCCATATCTTTAAAAGGTTGCTAAAACTCTGGCAACCATTCATGAACATGAAGAGAAAACAGATAAATACCCAGAATATCTGTCAGCTCAAAGAGTCCATGATGCCTCCTTCTGGCAGTGGACCCAGGGCTGACCCTCAAATCAAAGCACCAGCAAAGGGAACATCACCATGCACAAAACGCTTTCCCTCATTATCTGTCAATTCCTCGCAGAGGGGTTGTGATTCCCTGAGGGCAGTAGCATGCTGGCAATTGTGTAGCCTTTGGATCTCCAAATTAAAAGGCTATGACTTGCTGTATCTGCCAATTATCCTGGTGTAAATACTCTCATTTTGCTCATTTCAAGCTACAGTGAGATTTGTACTTGGGAAGGGATGTCTTCTGTGGGCTCTGTGAGTTTGAGCACACTTCACCACACCCATACTAGAGGGTCATGACATTATTTTTAATTTGAGCTCACTTTATATCTGAACAAGCTGAGGCTCAGAATAGGTCTGATTCAGTCATAAGCTAGTGGTTAAAGCTTGTGCCCTAGCAATGTACCACAAATGCCAAGGATACTAAGCATCTTTCCTGTGGAGAGACACACTGCCTGAGACCTAAGAGTCCAGCTGGAGCCAGCATCAGAATATTGGGGCAGGCAGCCCTGTCCTCTGACCACCATCACCTGTACTGTGGGTGAGAAGCAGTTAGGTCACAGGGTGTCAAGGCAAGGACAGTGTCTGCTGCTTGTGGCAGGCAAGAAAGGCGTGCTCTTGTCTCATGCAAGCTGATTGCAGCTCATAGGCAGAATGCCTATGATGTTTCGCTTTTTTCTACCTAGTTCTTTTCTCTCTAGGTGTAGTCAGACACCTCAAAGTCTTTGGCCTGAAGTCTTCTCCCTCCTATGGTTTGTATGCATATGTGTCACAGTCTCAGTTTCTCTCCTCTCCTCTCCTCAGCTCTTAAGACCACCAGGAGGCATCTTAGGAGATGCAACAAGACCCAGAACTAGACCCAGGGCCACTTCTGGTCTCAGCCATCACTTCAGGGGGATGCTCTGGCTGAGCTGTGTCCTGCTTTAGAAACTCACCTCCTTCCCCCTCCAGCACTTTCTCTGACACTGTGGTTTTGGCATTCAGGCATCAGCAGTTTGAAGCACAACCCAGCTTATACTACCACCAGGGGCAACTCTCCACCAACAGGGCAGAAGCTGTTGGGAAAGTGCCCCACCTCTAGTTTCCAGGAAGAACATTCTGATGTCTCCCTTAAACTGCTCTAGAAGCCCAGGGATGCCATGACATTCCTTCTCCTACTGACTGCTCCAAAACAATCCCCCTATACCCAATTCCTTGTCACAGTCTCTGCTTACAGATATAAATGCAAACCTTCTGAGGTGTTATCATCAAAATCCCATTTAACAGATGAGGAAACTGAGGCTGTATATCTGTCTGACTTGCGCTAAACAGTTATTGTTCAGCCATCCAGCCTGCTTATAAAGACACACTAGTTGTCACCAAGGCAATCAGTGACATTCACTGAAATGACTGGAACAAAACCACCCTCACCAGGAGCTTGAATGTCATCCAGTTTAAGAGCTACCTTGGTTATAAAGAGCACTCTGTGAGTGGCTCTCTTTGTCCTTGAACTATCAGAACCCTCTAAATGTTTGTCCTTATTTTTGTTTTGCTTTTGTTAATATGTATATATCAATACTGTATATGGACTTATATAAGGTTGAGCACCCTTAATCCAAAAATCTGAAATCTAAACATTTTGAATGCTGACATATGCTCAGTTTGGGATTTGGAACTCAAATGGCCAAAGGTCCATGCAAATCAATCACACATTACTTAATGAAGGCAGGAATACGTTTTGAGAAATGTTATCGGGCAACGTCAACATTGTACAAATATCACACAGTGTATCACACAAACTAAGCCAGCTACACAATCACCAGGTGATAGGAATTCTCAGCTCCTTGCAGTCTTATGGGACTTCCATGGTTGATCGAAATATTGTGTGGCATGTGTCTATATTCCAAATTTCAAAGAACTCTGAAATCTGAAATACTTCTAGCCCCAGGCATTTTGAAAGCAGATACTCAGTTTGTATATGTGTATGAATAACTATGCAAATATATGCATATGTACAAATTTATGTAACATACATGTATATTGCATATGTTTAAAAGGTTAGAAAGGAAACTCACCAACATGTAAGCAGTAGCTATTCCCAGATAGTGGCTGATGCTACTTCTATTTTGTGTGTGCTTCTCTTTAGTTTCTAATTTTTTTCCAGGAGATATTATCATGGTGAGATACAAATACATCTTTTTTAAAAGAAAAATCAAAGCTTTCTGAGTCAGTGTTCTACCCTAGAACATTTACTGCTGGCCAGCTGGGGCCTCAGCAGACATGGAAAACTCTATCCTCAGAAGCCAATTCTGTCACTGCCTAGGAAGCCCAGATTGTGGAGAGGACAGTGAGAAGGTAGAACAGGTGAGAAAGTGGGGGAAAGAGAGGCATAGGTCAGACACTGTACCCTCTTCCAGGCACACAAGTGTATGAGGGAGAGAAGAAGTTGAGAGAAGAGAGACAGAGACCCAGAGCAGGGGCTGTGTGCACGGATTATGTGACAATGATGGTGATCCTAGGAGTGAAAGGTCTTAACTTTGAATAAGATGCTGAGAGAGGAAATAGGCAAGACCTCAGCCTTCACAAAGCTACAATAAATACACTAGGTAACATTTTTCATCATTCCACTGGGGCAGGGATTGCCTTTACCCCAGAGTGCTGAGGAGAAGAGCATTTGGACCCAAGCTGTGCAATTCCCTTGTGTTCATTCATTTCCACAAACTTGGGTTTGGCACTCTTGTTCCAGCCACCACCTTTCAGGTCCAGTGATCTTCCTTATTGTGGTCCCCTACCAGCTGTTAGAATGGTGACTGTTGACATCCAATAAACAGACTGAACAAACAAACCTAGCTGACATCCCACATGTTGTAACCTAACTCAAGTGCTGCCATTTTGTTCTGTATGTGCCGTAGCCTTTGTTCTAAATTGAACTTTGTATTTCCTGTATGTCTCCTGCACAACCCCCAGTGCTTTGTTTCCTGTTGATTTCCCAACATAGCCCACCCAGAGCTGTATCCCTGGAACAGGCCTAACCACAAGCACCGCACTTTGACCCTAGGCAAACAAGATGTCCTGTTTCCTCAGGGATGCACAGGTGTGCCAATGAGCTAATTTTTCCCCTAAAATAAGCCTATCTCTCTGGACAACTTGCCCTTTGTTCCCCCACACCTTTGTGGTTTTTCCCTTTATAAACCACCCCAAATCTTAGCCTAGTTGCACAGCAGTGTAAATTCCACCTACACTCTGTGTCACTGGGTATCAGCCTAAATAAAGTGCTCCTTTTTCCTTCAAGACGTCTTGGCCTTTTATCTTTTCTTCATAACTTTTGATCTTTGATTGTTGGGGTACAACATTTGGGGGCTCATCCAGGATTAGCCCTAAGACCCCCTGCTCCTCAAATTTTTCTTTCATCTGGGTCGATGCTCTGTATCTTCTATTTATATGTTTGTGTTTTTTTGTTTTAACTTTGGCATGCATTTGGACTGCAGATGAGCCAAGAGCTCCTTCTGCATCAGAGTGGGACACCCTCCAGGGGCTGCTGCCTGTTGTTTGTGGAATTTGGGGTTTTTACCCATTTCTGAATTTGGGGTTTTTACCCATTTGTGAATTTGGGGTTTTCCCTGTTTGTGAATTTGGGGCATTTTCCTGTTTGTAACTAAGCTGTTAGCTTCTGTTCCAGGTCTTATGCTGCCTATTGGATTTAAGGGATTTAATAACTATTATTTCCCTTTAGGTTGCATGAGCATGGACAGAAAAGCATTTCTGTGTGTTATCTGTGTCTTCTGTGTCTTTTGTGGCACCTTATTGTGTGTCTGTTTAACCAACCATTTCTTACCAGCTACTATGGGAAAAGGATCTTCAACTGTCTCTCTAACTCCTCTAAGTCTAGTTCTTAATCATTTTGGAGAATTTAAACAGAGAGCCCAAGGATATGGAGAACCTGTACACACTGGAAGACTCCGTGTACTTTGCTCTCTGGAGTGGCCTCATGGAGCTCCAGAATGGCCAGAGATTGGCAGTTTCAATATGGCCACTGTGGAGGCAGTCCGAAGATACATCTTTGGCCCTCCAACCCATCCTGACCAAATTGCATATATACAGATTTGGATTGATCTCATTTATGATTCCCCTTCCTGGTTAAAAAGGTTTCTTAAGGCTTCTAAGCAGCAGCCCAGTGATCCTCTGTAACTGGCCCCATTGAAAGTGAAACTAAGACCGGGGCCATGCTCCATTCTTTCAGTCAAGAAGAAAGAGCCACTGCCACCCCATTATCATCCCCTTGCCCCCTGGCCCCCAGCACTAGTTTCACCAGAGATAGAGCCCACTTCCCCTGCCATCCCAGAGCCCCCTTTCCGGCCTCCCAGCCCTGTTCAGACTAGAGGTCACGAGCAACCAGAGTTGCCCAACTCCTCCTCCACTACTCCCACCCTTTTGCCTTTATGGGAAATACCTAATCCTGAAGATCCTGTTGCTTCTATTTTCGCCTATGTTCCCTTTTCCACCTCCAATCTGTACAACTGGAAGGGACAGAACCTGCCTTTCTCTAAGGACTCCCAAGGTCTCATTTCTCTCTTAGAATCCATTTTCTCCTTCCATCATCCCACTTGTGATGACTGCCAACAGATATTGCAGGTGTTGTTTACTGCCGAGGAGGGAAAATGCATTCATACTCTGGGGCAGAGAGTGGTGCTTGACCCAGACAGAAACCTGTCCTCTGATCTGGAATGCCTAAACCGGAGTTTCCCTTTGCCCAGCCCGATTGGAATCCCAACACCACTGAAGGTAGGGAGGCTCTCGTTCAGTATCACCAGTTTTTTTTTTTCTGCAAGCCCTTAAGGTTGCCACCAGAAAAATCCACACAACCTGTCCAAGGCCTCAGAGGTAAGGCAATTGGCTAATGAATCTCCTTCGGGTCATTTGGAACAGTTGCAAGAGACCTATTGTATTTATACCGCCATAGATCCAGCAACACCTGAGAACACAAGGGCTATTAATATTACCTTTGTCTCCCAAGTGGCCCCTGATATCAAAAAGAAATTACAAAAGCTTGGGGGATTTAAAGGTATGCCCCTTAGCCAGCTAGTGGAAATAGCTCACAGGGTGTTTAACAATCAGAAGAATCATCAAGAAGTTAATGATAGAAAGTTGATCAAAGTGCTAGAAGTATTATGTGAAAAAGTCGCAAAGCCAGCTGACAAGGGAAAGGAGTGCCCTCCACTGTATAAAAATCAATGTGCCTATTGTAAAGAAACAGGACATTGGTGCAGGAACTGCCCAAGGTAAAAAGCAAAGATAGAAAAGGACGCAAAAACTTGCTGTCCCAAGATTGAGAAAGTCAGGGCTACAGAGGCACTTTTATGGGCTTTAAGCAGACTGTGGTACAAAGTTTCTGCTAAAAAGGCTCAGCTTTGTCAACAACGTGTGTCTTACCTGGAGTACCAAATTCAGGAAGGAAAAAGGACCCTATCTTCTCAAAGGATATGGGCTATTCAGCAGATCCCTGTTCCTGAAACAAAGAAGCAAGTATGAGAGTTTCTGGGAGCTGTAGGATATTGTAGGCTCTGGATTGTCAACTTTGCAGAAATAGCACAACTTCTCTATGATTCACTGAGGGGAGCTACTCAAGAGCCTTTGGAGTGGACTGATATCCAAGATCAGGCCTTCAACCAGCTGAAGCAGGCCCTCATTGAGGCGCTTGCACTAGCCCTGCCTGACTTACAGAAGCCCTTTGCCCTCTATGTAGATGAAAAAAAAAGGAACATAGCAAAGGAAGTGTTGACTCAAAGCCTAGGACCCTGGCAGAGACCAGTGGCCTATCTCTCCAAGAGACTTGATAATGTGGCTGCTGGCTGGCCACCAATGCCTGCAAGTGGTCACCTCGTTGGCCTTGTTGGTAAAGGAAGCCCAAAAATTAACTTTTGGACAGAGACTCACGGTTGTTTCCTCTCAGTCACTGGAAACCCTTATTAAGGCCTCACCAAGCCATTGGTTATCCAACTCCAGAATTATGCACTACCAGGTCTTACTTCTGGACCCTGCCACTGTTAGCTATAAGACCACCGCAGCTTTAAACCCCGCCATGCTGCTGCCTGATGATGACCCCTCTGCACTTCTACAGGACTGCACTGAGGTAATTGATCATCTTCAAAGTCTCCGACCACACTTAACTGATGTGCCCCTGCCCAGGGCCCCCTCATACTTCTCTGGCGGAAGCAGCTATATCCATCAAGGTAATCGGGTTGTGGGAGCAGTGGTTACCACCAAATCCCAAGTCTTATGGGAGCAGCCTTAGAACCAGGAACATCTGCACAGAAGGCTGAGCTCATTGCCCTCACTGAGGCTCTTAAATTGGCAGAAGGAAAACAGGTTAATATTTATACTGATAGCAGATATGCATTTGCAACGGCTGATGTTCATAGGGCTACTTATCAAGAACAAGGCCTATTGACTTCAGGGGGACAAAAGATCAAAAATGCCCCCAACTATTGGACCTACTAGTGGCCATCTGGATGCCAGAAAAGGTTGCCATCATTCATTGTAAGGCCCACCAGACAGGAGATGATCCTGTTATGAGAGGGAACAATCTAGCAGATGCTACTGCCTGGAAAGCAGCTACAAAATCAGTGGGGATTGATAAGGCCCCAACATTATTGCTGATTCCCCCCACTTTGTCAGAGCCAGTATATACTCAGAAGGACCTACACCTGGCAGCCCAGCTTCATGCAAAGCCCAACATTCCTGGAGCAGGTATCAACTGCCTGATAAGTGGGTCCTATTGCCTGAGGCACTCGGATGGGAGCTTATCCAACAAGCCCATAAGTCTACCCATTTGGGGGGAATCGAAACTAGCGATTCTCTTTCGGGACTGCTTCTTCATTCCCCAGCTGTCCAAGCTTGCCCAGTCTGCAAGCCTCAGATGCCCACAATGTCAACTTGTAAATCCAAAACATCAGCTGCAAATTGACACCATCCACCATTGAGGAGGTAAGCTGGGAGAACATTGGGAAATGGATTTCACAGATATGGGAGAACCTGGACTGCAAGGTCACAAATACCTGTTGGTCATGGTGAACACCTTTACTGGATGGGTAGAAGCTTTCCCCACTAGGTCTGAGTCCGCTTTAGTAGTAGTAAAAAGCTTCTATCTGGGATCATTCCTCGATTTGGCCTCCCCTTATCTATGGGGTCCCACAATGGCCAGGCTTTCACAGCCCAAATAACTCAAAAGTTAACCCAAGCTTTACAGGATGATTGGAAACTTCATTGTGCTTACTGGTCTCAAAGCTCAGGACAAGTAGAAAGGATGAATAGGACTTTAAAAACAGTGATAACTAAAATGGCCTTAGAAACTGGCAAAAACTGGGTGAGTTTCCTTCCTTTTGCCCTCTTGTGCACGCATTGTACTCCCTATGTTGCTCAAATTTCCCCTTTTGAGGCACTATATGGGAGACCTCCACCCCTCATCCCTAAGATATCTGAGGAAAAGTTTGCTGATTTTGCTAACCAGGACCTTATTAAGTCCCTCCACGCACTTCAGTCCATCCTGACTTCAATTCACTGCTTATTCAGACAACAGCACCCAGCACCTGAGGCTTCTTCAAGGGACGACCAACCTGCTGCTGACCCTGGAATGTTAGTCCTCATCAAACGGCACCACGGGGAAATCTCTCGAGCCTCGCTGGGAGGGACCCTATACCATGGTCCTCAGCACCCCAACTGTAGTCAGGGTCACCGGAAAGCCCGCCTGGATTCACTACATACACATCAAGCTGGTCCCGACATCCGACGACGACCACCCTCCAGATAAGTGGACTGTACACCCCTCTAAGGATCCTCTAAAGCTTAAGATAACTAAATGCTCCTAATGTTGTTGCTTGTTTGTGGCTTCCCTTTGGGAGCCCTGCCAGCCCCTGTTCACAACCCTGCTTATGGGACTTGGGTAATAACAGACTATAATACTGGGGAGAAACTGGCAACCAACACCACTGTTCACAGTGTCATAACCCTAGACCTTTGTATTCTACTGAATAGGCCCCCACTGATGGCTTACGATTCAAGGGTGTAAAGCGACATCGAATGCAGTCTGGCTTCCGAAGATCTGGGGTTGTTTTTCCTTTCTTTTTAAATTTTATTTTATTTTTTAATGGCAGCTAAAGGTATTCAGATTACAGTTAAATTGTGGCCTTTTAAAAAAGATATTTTCTTGGATTATTTAGAACATGCAAGCCTCATATTTTTAATCAGATGAAATATGTATGAAATTAATGAGTTTTTATGATTGTAGATTCATCATGACTTTTTATTACAATCAATTGTGATATTTACAGTATATGTTAAAATTCAGAATTATCCAAATACTGGAATTCTACCAGCATTCTTTGTTAAGCCTTGCATGCAAAATTTAAAATTTTTATATTGCCACCTAAAATTTGCATGAAATATGTATGAAGTATTTCAAATGTACAGTAAAATGTAGCTTCCTTAGAAAACAAACCATAAAATTTAGTAAGTTTTCTATTTTATCAACTGGAATGCTTTATATTATCCTGCCAATTATTTATTTAATTTTTTATTGTAAAGCAGTTTTTAATATTTGCTTTTATGTTTTACTCTGGTGTCTTTTCAATTGGCATGTCTTTAAAAGTATTTTTCTTTCTAATTAAAATGTGTGTGTGTGTCCGTGTGTGTGTGTGTGTGTGTGTGTGTGTGTGTATTTTTGTGGATTTTAAAAATCATATTGACTTAACAAGTGAAACCAAGCCATACTGTTTTTGAGCCAGTTTTAAAAAAAAATTACAGGAGAAGAAGACAAGATGGCCACCAATCAGTGAGCAACAAAATACAAAGCCTCCTGGGAGAAACAATTCATTTGCCAGAATAAAACACCCTGGAGAGACCCAGACAGAGGGAGATGGATCCTCTTGACACAAGAAGAAATTAAAACGTAAAAAACCTCCTCAAATACTTCAGGGCTACAACAGAAACAGCTAAAAACTATGGGACATAGCAATTTTGCAATGACCCGCCAAGTTTGCACCAGCTTGAATCCATGCCAGTAGGCAGAGCCACCCAAACTCATTTCCACCACCACTCACAGGAAGCACAGCAGCGCTGAAGTTGGGGGTCAGTTAGCCTAATGGAGAGCAGAGAACAGAGCCAGTAAAGGGACCTTTATTAATCCATGGTCAGTGCTGGGAATGAGACCCCCACACACGGGAAGGGAGTGACCAAATGGGTGACATGTTGGAATCGGGCAGGAGGAGCCTGAACTGGAAGTGACAGTGACTTCAGTTGGTTGCTCCCTCCCCAGAGTAGATTCATGCAATTTGCTTGGACTGGGCCACACCCCTGGGTGGGACCCAGTGAGCTGTCCCAAATCAATTCCCTGCACCTAGCATGCACTAACCAGGTGAAGGCCCCTGAAGTGTGGCTGGCCCAGTGGGGAGGGGCAGGCATACACAGCCTGCTTACACCTCAGTGACAAGAACAGGCAGGAGAGGGTGGAGTTGCCTCACCAGCGTGTTTCGGAGGAAACGTGGCCAACAGGGAAGGGGGCTGGGACCTGCACTGTAACCCCTGTGGAGGAAGCCACAGCCATGACAGGAGAGAGAGGCAGGAGGAGGCCCCCAGCCCAGAACCCTGAGAGCACTGATCCAGGAGAAGGAAAAACAAGGGAGACTGAGGGCAGCAAACACACAACATCAGACATGCCTTAAACAAACATTAAGAGATATCTTTGGGACATTGTAGACGAGCTCAAAACTGAAATATTAAATAAGGTAAAGCAGGATTTGAGTAGAGTAATAAAAGAAATGCTCTCAGGATAATACAGATGGAAGAAAGGAGGAACACAAAAAAAGGAGAGAAACATTCAATAAAGAATATAAAAAAATATACATGAAGCAAATTCAAAGAGACTACCAGGAAATTAAAAACTCCATTGAAAGGTGGCAAAACTCTTTAAAAGAAACTTAGGATAGACTATCAAAACTTGAAGATAAGTTTGCAATGTGTGATCATGAAAGGAAAGATCTCTTAAAAATAACAAGGAAACAGGCAGTAACAATACAAAGGCTAGAAGATGACAAGAGAATCTACAATTTAAGAATAAGAAATGTGAACAAAGAAGCAGGAACACATACAGGTGAATTACAAAGGATATTCACAGAAATAATTAAGGAAAACTTCCCAAGCATGGGAAAAGAAAATGACATTCAGTTGTGTGAGGCATACAGAACTCTAGCCACCTACAACCAAAACAGATCTAAACCCAGACATATAATAATCAAGATGCCAGAAATTCAATATAAAAACAATATTAAAAGCTGTCAGAGAAAAGAAACAGATTACCTATAAAGGTAAGCCCATCAGAATCATGGCTGACTTCTCAACACAGACCATCAGATCAAGAAGAACTTGGAGTGAAGCCTTCCAAGTCCTGAAAGAAGGTGGCCTCCAGCCGAGGTTGATGTACCCTGCAAAATTGTCACTAGAAATTAATGGAGAAACAAGATGCTTCCATGACAAAGAGGAAGTGGGAGAGTTTGTAACCACCAATCCAACTCTGCAGAGAATGCTGAAGGACATTCTACAGAGAGAGAAAAAAAATACCAGGATTTTAGGAACAGTGGCAGAAAGGCCTCAAGGAGTGGGACAGGCAGTAGAATGAAGGAGAAAACTAAACAAAGGCAGAAAAATAGCATAACAGAAATGAGGCAGAGAAGGATAACTAGAAACTCTAACATAGATGACATTGATACACTATATTGTTAATAGTGCACCAGGATTTAAAACCCACATTATTCACACTATTCTGCTTAGATGTATTATATTCTGTTCCAGTCATTCTACCTATACTAGATTTGAGGGCACAGACAGTAATCCCAAAAATAACAGGATATAGTATGGTAATCATCCTTAATTTCCTATTAACTTAATCTAAAGCTCTGTAAAACCTACATTCTTTTACCATGACTGATTGTAATCAAATCTTATTTGTTGGATTGCTGTTTTGTATTGATAGATTTTATTCAAAGCTGTTATGATTGATAGTATCAAGTCTGAGAGTATAGGCAACTGCACTTAAGATGACAAGATCCACTAGAATATCCACTCTGGTTTGATTATTACCTGCCTTTTAAGTTTTATATTGTCTGCAATGGTTTATTTTACTAATATTGTTATTTACTGCTATACTCAATTATACTGTTATATTCAATTATGCCTGATGATATAGACAATTCTATTGAAGATAATAAGAAACAACACAGTAATCATTGTAGATCACCTTGTACTGTGGTTTTATATGACTTTTTAGTTTCATGTTTTTATAGGAATTTGTTTTGTTTTGTCTTCTAAGTTTTGTTTTTCCCTCTAGTACAGAAAGGATAGAAATACATATAGAGATTCATGCATGTGTAGCTGTTTACACTCTCACTGTTTGACTATCTACTTTGTATGCTTTAATTCTGTAACTTGAACAACTATTTCTAAGAGGATAATATGTAATTTATTAACTAGTGATTTCTTATTGTTTATCTTTTTTTGGAATTCTGTATTATCTCTACCCTTTACATGCTTTTGTTTCTCTTTAAATATAAATTTAAAAAAATAAAAAATAAAAAAATTACAGTTTTTAAAGTGTAGCACTTTAAGGTGGTGAAAGCACATGGAATGATTCAATATTTTAGACTACTGAAAGAAAATCACTTCAAGGATTTTGTTGAAAGTTTTAATGTTGTCTGAAAAGCGAGAGGAAGGTAATTGACTGGTAATAAGTAAAAGGAAAAAAAAGGGACAAAGAAAGTGGTTTTGTCTTCAAGTAAAATGTCTGGCTGTGCCAGAATGTGAAAGAAGATAGGAAAAGCTCAACTTGAGGGTGTTTGTAGAAAGATTGAGGGGATGTAAATTTTATTTGCCTTGGTTTATAGTACCTGCAAATAACAGGTTTGAAAAGAAACAAATCTGTTCAGAATTTGACAGTATTAGATCAGTTTTGGTAGATTTATTCATAAGACTGGTGAGCCTTTACTGCAAAATGTTTCCATTAAAATGAGATTATACTCTCAGTATTGTTCATATTCACCCGAGAAGGAATTCTGTTGTGCTTGGAAATGTGTTACTTGGAATTGAGATGGCTGGATCAATAGGATTAAGTATACCTATTTTCATAGTAGGAGACCAAAACTATAGACACCTCACTACACTCATTAACCAAGACCTAGCTAGCCTTGGCGACTCTGTGTCTAAATTAAAAGATTCTCTAAGCTCCTTAGCCAAAATGGTTTTACAAAACTGCCGAGGCTTGGACCTTCTTTTTCTAAAAGAGGGAGGTCTCTGTTTGGCCTTAGGAGAAACCTGCTGTCTATATACCAACCATTCTAGAGTCATCAGACAAAACATGGTTGCCCTTGAGAAATGGTTACAGGATCGGGTGTGGGCACAACTGGCAGAACAAAATTGGTTTGAGCGATGGTTCTCATATTCCCCATGGCTGACTACTCATATCGGCAGCTATAAGACCTCTATTAATTCTCTTGGTCGGTGTAACTATTGGTCCCTGTATCATTAATAAACTTGGTCTTATGTTAAAAGCCAAATACAAGCAGTTAAGCTAATGATCTTAGAGACTCAAGGTTATAAATTGGTACCTTCAGACTAAACCATGAGCCAAAGATTTGTCTCACTGACTAAAATCAGTGGGGAATGTTGTAACCTAACTCAAGCACCGCCATTCTGTTCTGTATGCACCGTAGCCTTTATTCTAAATTGAACTTTGTATTTCCTGTATGTCTCCTGCACAACCCCCAGTGCTTTGTTTCCCATTGATTCCCCAACATAGCCCACCCAGAGCTGTATCCCCACAACAGGCCTAACCACAAGCACCGCACTTTGACCCTAGGCAAACAACAAGATGTCCTGTTTCCTCAGGAGTGCACAGGTGTGCCAATGAGCTAATTTTTCCCCTAAAATAAGCCTGTCTCTTGGGACAACTTGCCCTTTGTTCCCCCACACCTTTGCGGTTTTTCCCTTTATAAACCACCCCAAATCTTAGCCTAGTTGCACAGCAGTGTAAATTCCACCTGCACTCTGTGTCACTGGGTACCAGCCTAAATAAAGTCTTCCTTTTTCCTTCAAGATGTGGTGGCCTTTTATCTTTTTTTCATAACTTTTGATCTTTGATTTTCGGGTTACAATACCACATACCCCCATGCAGGAGGCCATTTGTCTGAGTGGGAAGAAAATTAGTTTGAAGACCTGAGTTTTTGTCCCTAATCTTCTAGCAACCAACCTCATGGGCACTTCCTTATTTTGTGGCTGTTTCCCCAAAATAGGAAGCATTGTCCTAAAAGAAAATTCAGAGAAATGTATATAAAATCACAATATATATTATATATTATTCCTTGGGATAAATGATTGACACAAATGGAGAGCATACATTAGTGCTGTCCTCAACCACTCAAAACCAAAGAGGTATCTAACAGGGCCAAACCAGGCAGATACACAGGACACTGGGACTAATCAGAGGTATTGGGGGTTGGGATGATGCTCTGGTTGGGTGTGGATCTTTGTGCTTCTCTTCAATGGCCTCTCCCTTAGGACCTTATGGTCTTAATGGAGGCTGCATTAGCTAATCTACTGATTCAATTAGTTCTAAATGCTCCTGGCCTGAGAAGGAGGTATGGCAAGGTGGGGATTTGCTGACTCCTATTTGCCGGAAAGGGTCTCCCAAGACAATGGAGATGCAATTTGAATTCCCAAGCCCCCCACTTCCTTCGCCATTCAAGAGCCCCTGGGTCATCAACCCAAATGAGATCATGCCTCTGAAAGCACTTTGTAAACTATTTTTATTACTCATTCCCTCTTGGAGTGAGGGCCCCCACTGGGGTTTCCTGCCTCATTCGGCCAAGAGGTAGAAGGGACAGGGGCTTTTTGAGGGGAGGCCCCAAGGCCCAGCTTTGAAGACCCCTGGCCAGTGTGGTTTTCTGACAACCTAAATGTAAATGAGTTTCTGATTCTCTACCACAGATATCAGCTCTTTCCCTAGCAAGAGCTACACGCAGTTCTGAGCCACTGTGCTTAGACAGAAAGTCTTGCTCCACACACTGGGGACAGAGCCACACACTGTCCTCACCACTTCTATTTACTCAAGTGGCTTTGTTCCCCAGAGAGACCTCACTTTGAGAACCAGGGTCACATGTTAGATGTCAGTTCCTAGAAAGCATTGCTGGTACCTGACAGGAAATGACAAGTAAAGGGAAACATAGTCGAGAAGACAGCTAGAGAAGACCAAATGGAATAGAGGTGAGGCTGTCATTTGCAGGTTCTTTTTCTTTCTAGAGAAAGAGTCACTTTTTCTAGGGTCCAGGAATCACTCCTGTTAAAGACGTTGAACTAGGAATTTTGCTCCTTTGATCACAGTCCCTATAAAGTAGGAGGATTAGATTGAAAAATTGATTCCAACTTTGGCTTCACATTAGAATTGCTTGGGAAACTTTAAAAACTGTTTATGCCTTGACCCCACACATGAAGATTCTAAGTTAATTGGCCAGGAGTGAAGCCTGAATGTGAAATGATGGGGGTTGGGGCTTGAGGATACCAGAAATTGAAACCAGGGCCTTGAAACATCTGAGCATGATAGACAAATTCTCTACCACTGTGCCACATTTCTACTGCTTTTTATTTTATTCTGAGATGGGAGCTTGCTAAATTGTTCAGGTTGACCTCAAAACTGCAATTCTCCTATCTCAGCCTCCAGAGTGCTTAGATTACAAGCAAGTATCACTGTACCCAGCTTTGATGTAGGACAATTTTCATTTCCTTAGGCATTAGTGTGCTGGTAAACAGGCTCTCAAAATAAAAATCATCTGATTTGTAGTGTCTGCCGATTTCCATGGTATAAGTACTACCACAATAGCTTCTTTTGAGTAGTCAATAGTATAACAACTGCCTCAGTACAACACTGCTTGCTGGTGCTCCTGAGTTGTAGTAAGGTAAAGACATACTACAGAAAGCCCAATAGACTACATGAGGAAAAGACAAATATTTGCTTGGGATCCAGAAGTTCCAAGGTCCCAGAGTAGTGGTGAGAAGGAAGGATATTTGTCATATTTCACAAAGAAAAACCCCAACCTTTCCTCTCCCTCCTTTCTTCACCAGCTGCAGGGGCCATTTTCTCATCCCATTCCCCTTGCAAAGGCATGTCACTGTGGTTTTGAGGAACAAAAGACAAAGAAGAGAAGAAAGTCCTAGGGGATACCAGACGCTATCAAGGCCCTTTCCAGGAAACAGCCTCTTAGCCGTTCATCTCCCGATCCATCCAGAAAACCTCTTCAATAGTGAAAGCAGCGAGCCAGATCCGTGAGAGGTCAATGTTTAGCACATTATCCACTCTTGCTGGCAGGAAGATCAACAACTGTTTTCCCAGAAGACACTCAGACCTGTGATGGAGCCAAGGAGGGAAGCGGGGGGAGGACCACAGGAAGAAGGCAGGCAGCTGCTTCGCCTGGCAGTGGTGGGCGCTGGAATGTGTCACTTAGGGTCAAATCTAGGCCACCTTTCTTCCAGCAACACTTATTTAAGAACATTCACAGATTCAACTATTTTGGGAAGCCATTTTCTTAAATGAAAAACTCTGTCCTTTGAGACATTTAACAGCTAATCAGAAGAGAGTCACGACTGAAGCTTTGGTATTCCGAGTCATGCAAATATGACAACAGTTTGGTACATGTTTTACTTCTTAGCATTAATGGAATTCAGAGGATATGATAAATATTTTATACCCCCACTGGTTTCCAAAATGGAGTACAGATGGGTGATATCTAGTGCAGGCTCCAATTGGGGATCCTCATGATCTGTGGTGATACATAGCTATCTGTGGTCCCATAATAAGGGAAGCCCAAGTGTACAGGGCCTTTAAGAGGAGAACTTAGCTGTCACAGGCAATGACAAAATAGCAAAAGGTCTGGGATCAGATAGCCATCTTTTGCAGGGCCATCATGCAGGCTTGCCAGCCCATGAAGAGTGATATATCAACTCAGAGGAGCACCTTTGCCTAATTTGCTCAAAACCATCTGATTAGCCACCTAAGCCCCAGAACAACTCCATCTTGCCAGCACCACAGGATAGAGATTTCCCTCAGCAACATTCAACCAGACATGAGGCTCTGGGTCTGGCCCCCACTAAGTACTGACTAATCTTTATTGCTAAGATTCAAAAATGTTCTAAAGGGGCAGAGAACATACATGGGGATAATGAACAAAATAACCAAAAATATTTAGCTTGTGGGCCTCTGATCATTCTGTCTGGGGTTTACCATAGGTTGAGATCAATAGCATACATCTCCATGATTAACCTGGTGATAGATGCCTGGGAAAGTCATCATGAAATGCAAAATTAACACAATGATTCTCTGCACAGATTACTATGAATTGACTACTTCTGTAGTTTGGATGTTGAAATGTCCCCCAAAGAATTATGTGCTAATGGCTTCACCTTGGGGTGGCACTGACAAGAGATAAAACCTTTAGGGAGTGGGCCTAGTGGAAAGTACTCAGGCCATTTGGGAGATGCCCTTGAAGGGGATTGTAGGAACCTGGTCCCTTCTTTTTCTCGCTTTTGCATTTTCTATGACCATGGAAGGAATGATTTTCTCTACAGTGTGCTCTCTGCCATGACTATCCAGCACTCCATCAAAGGCTCAAGACTGCCTGATCTTGCCCAGAACAGTGAACTAAATGATCTTTTTTTCTTATAAGTTAATTATCTCATGTATTTTCTTATGATAATGAGAAATTAATACCACTGCTTTCCTATGTGTTAAAATACAGTGAATATTTGCCATCAGTCAAATCTTCTGAACCCAAGAACTGATTGTTATTAAAGCTAAAGGGGAGCCCAGGGATTTAGCTCAGCGGCATAACCACCTGCCTGGCAAGGGCAAGGTCATAAGTTCAATCCCCTGTACAAAAAAAAAAAAAAGCTAAAGAGAAGCTTAGAGATGATCAGCTCAGATCATCCAAATTTACAGATGTAAAAGCTAAGCTTAAAGAAGTAGGTGCCTGGGTCAGGTCACACAGCTTCTTAGATGAGGACCTTGGTCTTGGGGTGTCTAGAAGACAGAAGACATGGCCCAGAAAATCACCATCATTCACAAGTCCACACAATGTGCCTGAAAGGATATGATGAGGAGAAAGCACTGGATTGCAAAAGAAATATACAAGTAGACAGTGATGCAATTTGATGGCAAGTTGGGGGGTCAGGAGAGGAAAAAATAGATTTTAGAATTAGGCAAGAGCCAAATCAGTCAAGGATGAATAGAGAGAATTGTGAATGAAGGATGGATGGGTGCAGAACCATGGAGAAAGATGAAACAAGTGAAGTATGAAATCAAACCTTCCTGGCTGCATTGCACAGGACATACTCAAAATATGCCACTCACTGCCTGCCACTGGAGGTGGAGGGAACAGAAGGGTGGCAGTGAGTTAGATGGCAATAGGAATGGCTTTCTATATATAGCTAGAGCATAACTGAAAGCCTGCAGGAAAGTTTTCTGGAAGAAACAGAAGTCCTGGAGATGAAGGGGTTAACTCATTTGAGCAGATGAGCAGTCTTCTTACCAGCCAGGAGGGGACAGCTCACCCTTCTTCACCCCTGGTGAACCTCTTTCCCTCTCTGGTGTGGTTCCTTCTTGTCTGAGTGCTGGGTTCCAGTGCCACGCCAAGACCCCAGCACACACACTGCCTCTTCCCCACATGTTCTGTTCTGTCACAAAGGCATCCACGCCAAACCCAAGCTTGAGTCCAAGTGTGTTAGAATGAGGTCCTGGCAACAATGCAAGCCCCTGGCCCTCGCTGCCTAGCTCTGAGAACAGACAGCTCCTTCACACTGGATTCAATTCTGAGGAGGATGAAAAGAGCCAAGGAGTCCACTGTAAACAGACATGATTCAGGGAGATGAATCCTCCATCCCTGTGTTCTGGATAATGTCCTTGTGACCCATGGGCAGGCCCTTGAGCCACACAACTGCACAGGGTCTCCCCTCTGGGAGAAGGATCACAGACCTGAAAACTAGTGTGACAGCCAGAAAGGCATCAGACAAAACTGGGCACTGGGTGGGAAAGGGGTGCGGTGTGGTCACCAGCTGACTTCTCATTCAGAGGGTCCATGCCACGTAGTAACTGTGTGAAGGAGGCCCTGAGACAGAGAACTCAAGGTCCTGGGGTTTGGGTGGTGCAAACTTAACTGAAGGTGTTCACAGCTGGATGGCCACTGTGAAACCAGCCAAATCAACTTAACTCCCACTTGAACCCCTCAGACCAAAGGCAAAAGGTAGGTGCCCTGCATGGAAGTTGAAAGGAGAACCCCAAGAGCTAGAATATGAGAATAATCTGCAGAGCAAGTTCAAAATGCAGATTCCTGCTCTGGGCTTCCACAACTTCCATTTTAGCAGGTCCGGAGCAGGGCCTGGCAATCTGTATTTCTAACAAGCATCCCTGTCATTTCTGATGGGATCAGTATCTGATCCACACTTTGTTTGTTTTGCTTTGTTTTTAAAGGGGATAAAACCAAGGAAAATAAAACAGAATAAAACCAAACAAGGTAAACTAGTATAAGTGATACAGGACTTCAAAACTTCATGAAACCACTAGTTACCATAATGCCTTTTGTTGTCTTCAAAATAGCTGCAGATGCCTTCAGATATAGTAAAAATCAAACAGAATAGAGCAGAAACAAATAAAAACCAGACAATGAATGCAATAGAGGACTTCAAAACAAGCTAATAGTAAATCCAAAATGGCCACCATAATACATCTTGCTATCTTTTAAATAGCTGCTCATGCCATCAGATTTAAGAGAGTTAAACAAAAAAAAAAAAAAAAAAGAAAGAGAGAGAGAGAGAATAAAACCCAACCCAAGAAAACAATGAAAATGATACAGTTTCCAGGCGGGAATCACCTCCTTGTGAGGCCTGGTTCCCTCCCCTCGCAGTCTGCAAAAGTTGCTGACTCACGGAGAGAGGCTTGGCTGTGGTGTGACCCACACTTTGAAAAGCCTTGGTGACAGTATAAAGAATTACTGGAAGGCAAACTTGTCAGGGAGGGAGGGAGAACCATGAGTTTAAATTTAATCATTTGTCTTGCGTCTACATTATTTCACTGGAGCAATCATGAAGCCTTAGATTCCAAGTCACTTCCCTACTTGTCTCACTTGGTCTTCCCTGTCCCTAAGGCTATACTCCAAGTACATGCTTGCTAATCGAGGTGTCAAAGAGAAGAAACTGAGCTTGAGATACAGTTCAGCGGCACAGTGCCTGCCTGACAAGTGTGAGGTCCTGAGTTTGATTCTCAGTACAAAAACAGAGGATGGAGGGAACTGAGTCTCTGAATGAAGTTAGGTAGTTGTCTGGGGCCATATATTTAGCTACACTGCAGAGGAGCTTGAAACTAGAACCAACTTTACCAAGGCCACCCCCACAAAGATAGTCAGGTTTGCACCTACACACAGATGGAGGGGCATTTATGAAAAGGAGTATAGTGTTTGTCCCCAAAGGCCACAGCCAGCATCACCATGACAACCCCACATATCTGAGCCTGGGTGCTAGTGGCATGAAGCACCCTAAAGTGATGTCCTACCCACTTCTTCCCCAACGAGGGCCAGGTCAGCATTAGAGTCGTCAAGTGGATGCAGGGAGAGTGACCTGGAAAGAGAGCATCTAAGTTTATGCTCCCCACTCTGCAATTTAATCCTTGCATGCCTTTCAACAAAGAGTCCACATCTTCCAGCCCCATTCTCCATCACTAAGACCTCCCAGGCCATCTAGAGAGTAAAGGTAGCAGTGAACAAACCCCCAATACACGGAGTTTAGTGGTACCCTTCCCTTCCTCCTCACTCTTGCGAAGAGACCCACTGTGAACACAGTGATTTTGGTGTTTCCCCAAAATCAGCACTAGTGTTGCCCTAAAGGAAAAAAGCCAGGCGCGGCTCTGTGGTACATGCCAAGCTCAGAGCAGCCTCTGGCTTAGGAAAGCCTTCTCCCCATGTGCCCTGTGGCTCCTGGCCCCCTGCAAACAGGGTAACTGGGAGTCTGAGCAGCAAGATGCTGGATCAGCAGAGGTCCCATATATAAAAATTATTCTTGATGGCTTCAATGGAGTTTGCACTGTCCAAGCCAAAATGAAATATGAAGGCGGGGCAGTGGAGGATGACTCAGTGACACCCGGGAGCGGTGATTGAATGCAGCTCATGAGTTACATTCAATACTTATTGAAGTGTAAAGATGAGGTTATACACCGCCCCACCGATGGCGAGTTCTTTTCAGGTCCAGATACTCTCTCTGGGGTCACATTACGCAACTCTGTTTTTCTCTGCCCACTCCCTCCCTCACCGGGACTCAAAGTAGTTTGATGCTTCCTCACAAATAAGAATCTTCTTATGGTTGAGTATGATGGTGCATGCTTGTAATCCTAGCACTCTAGGGGACTGAGGCAGAGAGACTAAGAGTTTGATCCCCACCTGGTCAACTAAGTGACTTCGAGAGATCCCACGTCAAAATAAAAAATTTTAAAAAAGACAGAGGGTGCTCAGTTACGTAGTTCAATGTGAAGGCCCTGGGTTCAATACTTAGTACCACGAAAGATAAGCATCCTTATAATTAATGAACCTGACTGAGGTGGGGGGAGGGGTCATAGTTCAGTGATTGAGGGGAGGCTAGAATGGCACAAGCAGAGGTGGGAGACACGGGGCACGGGTCCCTTTATCCATCCCCTACCTGGCCATGAGACCCTGGGAAAGCCATTCACCATCAGTTTTTTCACCTGAAAAATAAATGCTGCCACCTCGCTCCATGTAAGTCCCAGAGATTAACTGATAAAAGTTTCTCAGTTCAGCTGATGGAGCAAAAGTTTACCAAGACACCTGGAAAAAGCTAACTGGTCCCACCATGGTTAATTTGGTGGCTCTGTAAAGAGGCAGCTACAGAGGCAGGGGCTAAGCCTGGGAGGATTTTCCAAGAGGGATGTACTCTTTTTACCCAGGGTGTTGGAGGAAAGTTAAAAATAAGCGAGACTCACTCTTTGTTCTCCGCTCCTGGCGACAGATCAGGGGTGAGTATCATTAATTTTGGAGGCTTTGTTCACTCAAAAATGAGAAATCTTTTGCCTAATGAAGAACTCTTAATAGGTGTTGTTTTTCCTAAATTATCATATTAACCACAGATAATTAACAAGCGTATCTTTAATGCCGCAGGATACTGACAAACCCACTGAACGCATCTTGTTGCCTATAAATCATCCAGCCATCCTTCAAGGCAGCTGTGTAATTACTCTCGCATTTGGGAGGAGTAATATTGAGGCTCTCTCTAAATTTGGTTGCTAGTGAAAATAAAGTCGGCAACATTTCAGCTCTTTATCGTCATTGTTCCATCTTAAGATGTTGCTGCCAGTTCTATTTATAATGGTGAAAAATTGGAAACAACCCAAATATCCAGCAATGGGGGAATAGCTTGGCGAAACCAATTAAAGGGTATAAATTTAATGGGCTAACAGCATATAGCTACCTAAACGGCCAGGCTCATACTATGTCAATACATGAAAAACGTGCATTCTCAGTCATGGTAAGTGGGAAAGTAACATAAAATACTTTGCACACAGTGATTACAACTATATTAAAAGATATATAATTATTAACAAATAATGGATGAGAATTTAGAAGGATATATTGCTGTATTTAATGCTTGTTTTCTGTTCTAAAGTGGATTAAATTTTATTTTAAAATAGCAACAACAACAAAATTAAACATTACAAATAACAGTTGGCCCAGTCAGTTCTGACTCCAGCCAGCAGTGCCAAGGTTCCTGCAATTGGATAAAACAAGCTCAGGCCCTCTTGATGCCCCTGTGCCAGTTTGGACCCCTTCTCTGAAGTTTGCCAAATGTTTTCAGAACTCCTGTGTCTAGTTGGATGTGTTTTGTTTCTTGGGTTTTTGTTTTTTTGGTTTTGGGGGGCTTTTGCCTAATTGTTCATGGCATCATGGAACGCCAGGCCAGGAAGAACCCTTGGCTGAGCAGGAACATGTGCTCTATTCTCCTCAGCCAGAATCGCTTTCTGTGAGCTCAGCTGTAGGCACTGCCCAGTTCTCGCGCCCATTAGGCCTCAGGATGAGCTCTGGCTATGGGTTGCAGGAGGAGTGGACTCTGCCAGGGAGTAACAGGGAAGGAGACCCTCAGCTTGCCTCAGAATTTGGTGGAGCAAGTGTTCCTTACAAAGTACACAGGAGCTGAATTCAATACAATCTACCTTGCAAAGCCACTTGCTGGGACTTTATTCCCAAGTGAACTTTTCCCATTTTTTTCCAAAGGAAGGAGAGAAGGCAGTGAAAGATGGCAGAAGGGAGCACAAGGAAGGCCCGCTTGGGTTAATATCTGGATGCCAAGTGGCAAAGAACTAGCAAGTGGCTGGCTTAGATTCTCACCTATTCTCTCACGTTGTCCATGAGCAATCTCTCTCGCTTTCTTTCTGGGTCAGGCCCCTTTGGGACATGCAAGGAGCAGACAAAGAGAGAGTTGAGGGCCCTGGCCAATTCCAGCACTCCCAGCCCTCACCTGTGATGCTCTGGACTCCTCTTCCTGCTGCTTCAAATCTTAAGTGGAGCGAGTTTGTGTACTGGCTCAGCCCTGCAGGGAACCTGCTTGGTGTCAGCTTGGGCTGCTGCTGGGCGTGGAGCTGTGACATGTGCCCCTCTGTGGAACAGATGGAGGATGGCACCTTCTCCCTCCCACCAGCCCGGGTGTTCGGGAGAGGTCTCCATCTTCTCCCACTCACATCTGTTTGCTGTCCGTTATCTCCTTGGCCTGATCTCCTGCTTGCTGCCTCCTACTTCTAGTTAGAATGTTATTTCTGGTTCTCATTAGCATATGTAAGCAAAGTTAGGGATGAAGTCCTGAGGTGACCCCAGCCACTGTGTTGTGCTCATTTCTGTCCCTAGCGGTGCCCATAGGAAGCCTTTACATCCCACCAGAAGCACTGAGCTGAGGGTGTAGCTCACGGGCACAGCATTTTCCCCAGCACATGCAAGGCCTTGGGTTCCATTTCCAGCACAGTGCAAAAGATACATAACACTTACATACATACATATACACATACATACACACATACATACACACATATGCAGAAGTACAAATAAGAAGCATAGTTATAAAGAGGAAGAAGGCGCAGCCATCATTTGCATATGAAAAAGCAAAGCTGATGGGAGAGGATGGTGGGAAACTGGGTGAATGGAGACTCCCTTTGAGTATGAAGCCAGGTCATGAAAATACAGACCTTCCCAGAGCACCTGTGGGGTACAGGAACTGTTGGTATCTTATTTTAGGCATGAAGGGTTTGATATTCAGAGAAGTCAAATAATGTTTCCAAACTCACACAGCTGGCAAGTAATAAGTCAAACTCTACAGTCACAGGAACCCCAGATTATGCTTTCTAGAATGCTATTCTGTCCTACTGATGACCACTATCAGAAGGACCATATGGTGATTGAAGGACTACAAGTAGAGGGGGAAAAAACCTCTGAAAATCAATACAAAAATCAGCCAGTGGAAAGATTGAGGTACCAATGCAATAACCTGCCCTTGGCTCAGAGGCTGGGCAGCTATTCTCTAATCCCTTAGCCCTGGTCCTGCATCCATGAAACAAGCTTGTAAACCGCCATTTGGTTTCTGAAAAGGATGCAGATACTGGGGAGGGGCAGGGAGCAACTGGGAGGTTCCTGAGCCACTGTCACTTCTTTGCTTCATTTCCTGCTTGGCCCTGCAGCCTCTTGTGGCTTCAGGATGAATGAAGTGACCTGCTTCTGTTCACATTAGGCCAGGAACTGTCCTAAAGTGCTGGTAGACATGCTGCCAGTTGGTGGAGCTCCCAAGAGCTCCTGGGGCACAGCAGGCCATTCTCAGGTCTCCAGTGGGAGGGCCAGCAGGAGGAGGAGACTGCTCAGCCCCTCACAAGACTTGATGTGGCTTCCTCCAGAGTGGAGGAAATCGGCATCCTCACATGGCAGAAGGCAGAAAGGGACTAACTCCCCCCATCACAGCCTTATATAAGACACCTAATTCTATCCACAAGAGGAAGTCTCATGGCCCAATCTTACCTTTCCATACTATCACATTGACACCATCTGAATTGTAGAGGAGACACATTCAAACCAGAGAAACCCACCTGTCCCTTCTCTCACCTGCCTCATCTCCAACCTAACCTACAGCTTCACACCAAACTCCATCAGGAACTTTTCCAGCACATTTCTCAATTCCAGCCATGAAATATCTGCTGACCAGCCTCCCCCGCCTCCCAGCATGCAAATAACCCTACATCCACCCCAAAAGAACCACAACATAAAGGCTGATGAGCTACTGCAGTCACCAACAAGAAAACCTACAAATAAATATCAAGATACACGACAGAGGAAGAAAACAGAAGAAAGCGCATTCAGCCTGTTGGGGTTCCATCTGTGTAAAATTTCTAATCGTGTGTGAGTACATCCAGAGGAAGGAGAGTGTGGGGTGAGGCATTTCAGGGTAATATTTCTTTCTTTTATACATCTCTGCATTACTTGATATTCTGGAACAAACACAGGATACCTCCCCAGACAGAAAACCCACAAAACATTCTAAATTTAAACTACAACCTTCTTGACAAAGGCCTTCTCAGATTGGTCCAGGAAGAACCACAACTTACACAGATGATTGGGAAACTTATTTTTCACTGAATAGAGCCTCGTATCTTGCACTTGCCTCCCCATCTACAGCATTTTACACTCCTTGGAAACTCCGAGAGAGGGTCAAGGTCAAGTGAAGGAGAGGTTCACCTGACCTTGAACAGTCGTGGCTTTTCTCCACCTGGGACCTGTGTTATCCTTAGGTGAGCTGCCGAGAGCGCGCATTTCTCAGTCTGCCCGCCACTCCAGGGTGAGCTACTGTGTAAAGCTCCCTATGATGATCATTGATTGAATATATTGTCATCAGCTTCTTCTGAGGGAGCCTCAGGGCTGCTCCACCAAGGAAAGGCAACCGTCTTCCTTTTTGCCTGTTCCTGCTGAGCTGTGGTACCGAGTTTCTCCATCAGAGTTGAGTTTGGCCAGAGCACTGAGCTTCTCTTGCCTCTGAGATTCTGTCTCTGGGCTCGTTTTCTCAACAAATGCATTCTGTATCCTTTGTACACCCATTGGTCTCTAAGGTCCTTGCTCAGAAATCCTCCCTTCTCCACGTGGCTCCTCTGCACTCCTTCTGGCTTCTGAAATATTGGCCTGAAATATGTTCACTTACAAATAATATGAAACCTACCTTACAATGGCTTGAACAAATAGGGTTTTATTTCCCTCCAACGAGACTGAAAGTAGATAGCTAATGGCATTCATTCAGCAGGACAATAACTGCAGAGTCAGTGGTCTCTATGACTCACTGAATATTGGTTTCATGAGCTCAGAATGGTTGCTCTAGCTCCAGACATCAAACTTACAGTCAAGATGGGAAGAAGGTGGGTTTGTAGAGGTTGGCCATGCTTTCCTTTTCATCAGGACAACAAAAGCTTAACCAGAACACTCCAAATAGACTTCCATTTATTCCTTATTGTATAATATGGTCAATCCCGGATGCAAGGGAGACCATAAAAGAAATATTTAGTGTTGCAGCCTCTGAATTGGCACACTGTGGAGATTTATAGGGCTAGCAAAGAGACAGTCTGACTCACTGGGCCAAACTCTTTTTGTTGAGAAGTGTGGAAAATAGAAACCACAACAAATCTTTACTGAGCATTTATTCTGCATCAGACCTCTGCTGAGCGCCTTCTGAGTTTCTGCTGTCTCAAGTAATCATAAAATCCCATGACAGAGATGTTCCTTTTGCTCCATTTTATAAATGAAAAGCCTATATGGCCTATAATGTCAGAGGCTGAGAACATGCCCACAGCCCCCCACTGGTATGAGCTAAATCCCTCTTCACCAGGAATGAACCCCCTCTCACTGGAAAACACCAGATAACAAATATTTAAGGTTATGCGAGCCATATGGTCTTTGTCCTATCAACTCTGCTGTCGCATCACAAAAGTAGACATAGCCAATAAGGACAAACAAGATGAATTCCAATAAAACTTTATTTGTGTACACTAAAATTTGAATTTCATATCATTTCACCTGTCACAAAATATTATCCTTAACTTTTTTGGAGCTATTTAAAAATACATAGCTCAAGGGCCATATAAAAACAGCTTTCCATCAGACTGGGCCCACAGGGCCAAGGGGTCCACTAGTGCAAAAACCCTTTCTGACCCTAAGCACATGTGAGTTTTCAGCTGACCTTTTTTCGCTGCCATCTGCTTGCCACAAGTTCTTGCTTTGGCTTGAACCTGTCTGTGCTGTTGCTCTCACTCCTGCTCCCATTGCCTGGGTCCTGAAGCTCCTGAGGCCTCTCCTGAACCTTGGCCAGTGCCTCGGCCAGTGTTGCAGCTGGGCTGTTGATCTGTATCACAAGGGAGCTGGCCCAGCCAGAAGACCTGGCCGCCTGGAGTAGGCGCTTTGCTGCTGAGCCCTGGAGTGCTCTCAGAGTGCGCAGCTTTGTGGCTCTTGTGATGTTTTTCTGCCTTTAGCAGCAGGCACTCCACAAACTGTCAGGAAAGGAGAAATAAAGAAGGAAACTCCAGCTTCTCTTCCAGGTTGATCTAAGTAACAGTAGATCTGTTCTTAACTGGATGCTTAAGGATGTGGAGAGGGAGTGAAGGAAGGAGGGAGGCAGTTGGCTGCTGCCCTTTCTCACCCTCTCATGCACAGATGTCCCCTGTGCACAGCACAGACTTTGTCACCTGCTCTGTCAAAGCAGGTGGGAGTTTTCAGCTTTGCAATTACCCTCCACGGAAGGCACATTTGTCCACAGAAGCCACTGCTGTCCAGACTTGCTTACCTCCCCTTTTCTCTGCAGATGGCTCTACTGGCTGAGATCATAAATCCCTACACATACATGCTTGGTTCCAGGTGCCACATCCTCTCCTACTTAAAGCCACTTGTGTGTCATTTTAATTCCTTAGGGGTGATCCCCAAAATCATGCTATTGGCTTAATTTAGCTCTGACCTCCTGCAGCCAGTGATCATTTTAAAGCTTCCCAGAGTGATTCTAGTAGCATGTTTACCCTCTCATGCCTCAGTTTACTCATCTGTGAAAACAAGTTATTGGATGGGCTTGGATGGATTATTATGAAAAATAAGCATGGAGATATTCTGTGAAGACACCAGATACAACCCCAGCATACAGCAGGTGCTCGATCAATGGGTGTCCTCCTGCTCTGCAGCTTGACAACTCTGTGTTTGGGCTTGTTATGGATTAAAAATTGATGGTGAACTTAACACCAGCTGAATTAAATTGCATAGTGCTGAGCGTAGATGACCCACCTGAGGAAAGTTTCCAGCATAGAGACATGGAGAAGGAGAAGCGAGGCGCTGTGGGTTTCTCTAAGTGTTGCTGTTTGAGCCATTGGTTCTCCTGGAGGAGCTCATCATGACTAGCTTCCTCAGTGTGAGTTTGACCATTGTCACTGGAGGAGCTGGGGCCTTGTTGGTGAGAGTGGCTGAGATTCTCTTTGGGAGAGCTCTGGTGCTTACATGGAGCATCGCTTCCTGGCTCTGGAGGGGAAGATGTGAGCTGTTAAATCTCCAGGAGAAACTCATCATGCTGACTTCCTGGCATGTACTCGACTGCTATTGTCGGAAGAGCTCTGGGTCTCCATGTCGCTGAGGATGGCTGTGGTGCTTTTCAGGACAGCCCTGGTCTTTGTTGTGAGTGTGACTTCTTGGCTCCAGCATAGAACCCTCAACCTATCAGCACAGCTCCTTCACCCTTCTGACATAGACTTCTTAGTTTCCACCGCTGACTTTTGGGCCTTCCCAGCACAGATTCGTAAAAGATACTGGCGTGAGTCCTTCTTGTGGGCTCTAGATCTCCAGTTGGACTCATGGGAGGCCTTGTCATGGCTCCCACCTTGTCATGGTGTTAAGTTTTCATCTGGACTCATGCAGGACATTGCTGGGGGTCCAGGCCCTTGGCTGAATATTCTGTGTCCTTAGTGGTATGGATAGATTTCCTGCACTTTCTTGTATTTTACTCTGAGTGACCATCATAAAATATTATAAATTCTGTGTCCTGATTCTAATTGTTCTCCTCACAACCCCTGAGTACAACAGGGCTCTTCCAATTCCCACCTGTGCAAGGTGCCCCACCTTCCAGCCATGAAGAGATAGGGCTGAGAATAGATGAATCAATACCACCAGCTTCTTTACAAGATAAATAACCCAGTAATTATAGAAAACTCTGTGACAATAATGCTGATTTTGTACAGGGAAAATGCAATTTTAGCCCATAGCTCCAGGGTGTGTATTAGTAGATTTTCCATTACTTTAACAAAATACCCACGACTTAATATTTATAAAGACAAGGAGTTTATGGAGCTCACAGTTCTGGAGATTCGAGGGCAGGGTGGATAGCATCTGGTAAGGACCTCATGGCAGATGGCATCAAAATGGCAGGAGTGTGTGCTAGTGGAAGAGATCACAAGCTGAGACAAGAAGCCCAGGACTGATCCAGAGGTCAGGCTCAACCCTATAATGACCCTCTCAGAAGAGCTAACTGGTGTCCACAGGGACTATTTCATCCCCTCTGAAAACAGCATCACAGACCTTGCTGTAGGTTCTGCCACCTCTTAACACGGCACCACTCAAGACTGAGCTTTCTCACACATGGACTCCTTTGGCAGCAGGGCTGTTCAGTATGGAGCTGTTCTGGCTCTTAATTTATTGATAGCAAAGTTATGAATGGAAGAAAGAGGGAGTGAAACTGAGGAGTGGTGGGAATGGGGCAAACCAAGAGATCTATGGCTTCTTCGGGTGAACACTGAGGTTGAGGAAGTGCAATAGCCACAAAGAGCATCTCTCAGACCTCACTCTCTATTCCAGAAGCTTTAACCACATTGCTTGCCTTCTGCATCCTTGGCTCCTTGGAGAGCGATTAGCCCAGTTCGGTGTCTCCAAAAAGCAGCTCTTGAGGGATATCTAGAGGGGAATCCCTACGAAGGTCTGGGTCCTCTCCACATTAGACCAAAAAGAACAGGGACAGGCATGGCTTCACACTCATTCATCCCCACATAGATGGAGGCTGAGCTGTCTGCATCTCTACATTTGCTTGGTCTCTGGTGACACAGTCAGAACTGGAGGAACGTAGCCAGCCCCCTCACCATCTGGGCCAGAGGTAAATAGGGCAAAAGCTCTCATCTCTGCTCTCCCCAAGGCTTTGCACTGTGAATAGTGTTCTTAGAAGATAGTTTCCAGCCTACCACCTTTTACTCCTCAGAATGCAGGCTTGGGCTCCCCCACAATTTCCAGCAGAGTTTTCTGCCTGCATTTATGTTGTTGCTGCCTGGGGACCTTACCTCCATTGCTGTCATTAGACCCTGTCCTGTCACCAATCCAGGTACTGAGTCCCTGCTGAGCCATATCCCTCCAGGACACCCTCCAAGTTTTCTGCTCTTAGATGCTTAGTGAGTCCCATGGGAGGCATCAGGAGCACAGTGTTCCCATTTAGAGATGTGGAAAGTGCTCAGGAAAAGAAAAATTGAGATAAAGTGTACCTGTTCACCTGGTTTTAAGTGCACAATTCAGTGGTATTAAGCACATTCACATTACTATCACAAAGGATTCCAGTTTTCTCACACCCTTTCCAGTATTTATCTCCTATTTCTTCTTGTTGTTGTTTAATAGTAGCTCCCCTAAAGGGAGTGAAGTACCAAAGCTTCTTTAAAAGCAGTCAGATGTGTGAATGTGAGTGTGTGTGTGTACTCATGAACACATACGTGTGGGGAGATGCATGAGAATAAATTAGAATAAATTTACAACTCTTTTGATCCCTAAAATTGTCCTCCCCACCAATATTAACAGAAAAAGAAATTTGTGAAGTTCTTATGGGTTCAATTGTGTGCCTCCAAAACTCTTCATGCCCAGCACCTCAGAATGTGATCTTATCTGGAAATAGCATCATTACAGAAGCAACCAGTTAAGATGAGGTCATATAGGACTGACAATGGTCCTAATGAAATAGGGACAGTGTCCTTATGAAAAAGGAACCATGTGAAGAGACAGAGACATGCACAGAGGAAGGGAAAAAACCATCTAGAAGCTATAGGGTTCCTGAAGATACCAGAAGCTTGACCAAAATCTGGGGCAGATACTCCTCTAGCGTCTGTGGAGGAAAAATGGCCCTGACAACACCTTAATCTTGGACTTCTAGCCTCCAGAACTGTGAGGTGATAGATTTCTGTTATTGTAAGCCATCTAGTTCATAGTACTTTATTACAGAAGCCCTAAGAAACTAGTACAGATGTCAACTGATGAAAGTGACTATGAGAAACACCACAGGTGGGGCTTTGGGGGCATTCTTCCTGGTGAGCATAGGGACAGGCAATAATGCTCCTCAGCCTTTAGCTCAAGTGTTGAAGTTATTTCCATAGTATCAGCCCAGGAGACCCATGGCATTTAAGGCACAGAATTCACAGTTTTAACTATTCATGAATGACCCCATAACTTATGACACATGATGTGCAGTCATTTGTCATTCTGCCAAAGCACAAACTTGAATCATGAACTCTGAGCCCAGTGCATGGTCTGGGCATTTGTTGTTGGGGGCTTTGTTCTTCTCTGATTGTCACAGCACACAGCAGGGATAAAGTCTGTGCTTCTCTATAGGAAACTGGGCTGTAAAGAAAGGCAGCTGCTGGTCCAGAAAGGAAAGAGAAGAGGTCTAATCACAGAGTTGTATAGGCCACAGAATGGCTTTATGAACTACCCAAGACCCATATTGATAGAATCACACAGCTCTGAAAAAGGCAGTAGATTTTCCAATTATGTTTTATCACTTTGCTGGGTTAGGAATGATATATGACTCAGTGTCATTATCAAATTTGGCAATTCACTAAATCTGAGGCCATATATTTTAAGAATGTCATGGTCTATTGTGTAACAACAAGATTTTTACCATATTGTCTAAACCTTCTTTTGCCTCTGGACACTAAACCTTAATTGGTGCTGTATTCATAAACCACTGGCAGGGGACATTACTGATCACTTCTCACTCCTCAGTGTGAAGGAGGTCAGTAGAGTCTTTTGCTAAGAGGTAGGTTGGAAGAACACACATCAGCTGGGTGTCTGGCAAGAAGTATGCTTAGAAAGTCTTCTAGACTTCACCAAAACTGGCCCTGGGAGAGTTTTCATGTGTAAGGATGGGATGAAGGGAGGCTCCAGTGCTGACTGGACACATCTAGATCTTCCTCCAGTGAACTGAAGTAGTACAAAGACCATCTGAACAAGGAGTTCTCTAGTAACACCCAATTATTAGAGCTGTGAGGTTTTGCTATTATTTTTGTAGCTGTTTCTGTTTCAGATAAATTTATAACTATACAAATTAGCTGTAGTGAATCATCCATTGTAGAAAAAGAAAATATATCATATACTAAGTCTTGACTTTCAAGATAATATTCACATATAATGTGTGTCTAGCTGCTCACTTTAAAGTTTCCCATTAGTGCCTTTTATTCTTTTAGCGTTCCATCATTCCCTACCATTTTCGAAAAACTTTGAAGGTAATTGCCAAAAACAAAGCAATGCTAGTAAGGGCCATTTCACAGCTGGGCTATCAGATAACCACTCTACACTTTCCGAGGAGGACTAGAAAGACCAGTTCTGAAACATGCTTGGATTTATGAAAATAAGGTAGATTAAATTCATCATGAAATAAGACAGCCAAGATGCACAGCTTTAACAACATTATTGATCCTGGGGATAAAACATAATGCCTGAGGGGCACACCCTCAAAATCCACGTTTTTGACCGTCTACACATTTAAAGGAATTTTCTCTACTTATGTCTTATGGTTTGTAAAGGAGAATCACTGTATATTCTTCAGACTCACTCTACGACACCAGACTCCTCAACAAACTGACATGGAGGAGGCAGAGGAAGAGGAGGAGGAGAAGGAGGAGAACAATGAGGAGGGTGATGACTAGGAGGGTGATGGACAGATGGGTTGAGGGCTTACAGCAGCTGACACTGATCAGGAATAAAACTGTAGGCCACGTGTGAGGCCAAAGAAGTAGGCCTTATCATTATCACCTCCACGGTGCAGAAAGGAAAGCTGAGGTTGAAAGAGGCCAGGGGGCTGGGGTGGAAGGCGGTTCTGTCTGACTTTGGAGGAGAGTCAAGCATAGACAGATGTCACCACAGAAACTATCTCAAGGAGAACGGAGTTGAAATTTGAGGGAATGGGGAGATACACATTATTGTGTAGTTAAGATCTATTAAAAAGATGTAAGTAGAACCTCAAAAGCTGAGTTTATATCCCTCATGGTCCAAAATAAGGTATTCCCTAGGTTTTGGGGAATAAGAGTCACATGACAATTCTACTATTGAGGAAGATACATTTGGGAGCAATGTATGGATAGAGTCTGGAAATGTTCCATTCATTTCTTCTGGCTCTCCTCTATTTTTTTAAACTCAAAGTCATAACAATCTTAAAAAACTAGTATTCCCTGGATAAATCCTTTACCATCATATCTTTACATAGATCCTTCTTCCCATTTTTCTAGAAAAAATACAGGGCTGTAGCAACATCATGGAGCTCTGTGGCTCCTGGGCTGCCGGAGACCCAAGGCCATCTGCTCCCGCTCTTGGCTCTCCTCTGAGGGTCAGGCAGGATCCTGAGGGGACAGAGGCATGGGCAGCAGCTAATGTCTTACAGGGCTGAACTGAGCTCACCTAGGCAAAGAGAATAGGACACGCTGGTTTCTTTATGTAAATTGTTCCAGTTTTTTCCTTCCACTAAATTGCATTCCAAAAGTAGAAATTTGAATATAAGAATGGTTGGTGAAAATCTAGGAGCTGGGGGGCGCTCCTTGAATCACCAATAGGCGTAGACCTCACTGGGCTGCATCTAAGTACCTTGGGCCCAAGTTGCTCCAAGAAGAGAGCCCAGTTATTACAGTTTCCTCCACTTAGGGATCCCTGGGTATAAGGTGGTCAAATTGGCCAAGTTCCCAAACACTAAAAATATTATGAACCCCCCATATAAAGTTAAAAATAACAAAGGTACTAAACCATGAGGTTGAGAAAGTCCCACTTGCTTCAGACATTTTTCCCTAGAAGATCACATCACACTGTCAAATATAAATATATATATATACATATATATATATATATATATGTATATATATATATATAAAGAGAGAGAGAGAAAGAGAAAGACAGAGACAGAGACATAGAGAGGCAGAGAGAGAGAGAAAAAAAAAGTCCCTTTACTTCTTTAGCCTATGTTCTGTTTTACCAATCCTGAAGGCTGTTCAAGGCTTAATGTGAGTTATGTGCTCTAGTGTAGATTTCCCAGGCATGTGAAGGAACTCGCTGAAGTGAGAGAAATTCTTCACTAATATTCTCACTCTCTCAGACCCGAGGTTGCCTGAGGACTCAGACACAGCCACCTTCAGGAGTTTGGCGGTTAACCCTAGTCCAACTTTGGGTTCCACTCATTACTCTACTGTCTACCTATTCCAGCCCTCTATCAATAAAGAAAGTGTAGTTCTAAAAACCCAGCTGGGCCCAAGGTCATTAGCCCACTGATAATTTTTATCAGAAGAAGACAGTTTCCCATGACCTGAGAGGTACTTGAGTGAGGGAGGCCCTCTCCCCACACTGTGACCAAGCATGCTTTGAGGCCCAGAGAGAAGGAGAAACAGGAGGAAGAGGAGAGGGACGAGGAGGGGGAGGGAGATGAGGAGGAGGAAGAGGAGGAGAGAGAGGAGAAGGAAGAAAAGGACAAAGAGGAGGAAGACCCTAAGCCCCCATTCCCTTGCCATGGCATATTCTGAATTTCTAAATTCCACATTATGGTCTCTCCCATCCTCACCCAGTCCTTAAGGAAGGCACACTGCATCTGACAAGGGTTCCTTAGTCTCACTCTTTTCCGTGCTGCTCCCTAAGAGCATCTCACCTCAGTGCCATCCCCAGGGAGGCGCCCAGGGAGATGCCTGGTTCTGTATGTGCGTGTGAGAGCTCTTCCACTAATACTAATGTGACTCGCTATCTTCCCCGGTCAGAAATCTTCACACACACACACACACACACACACACACATACACACGTATCTATACCCCATTCCACAGGGAGCATTCATTCCCCCTATAATTCTCTCCCATTGTGAGTGGTGATTGGCAGTAGAGATGATGTAATAATAATTTTATCAGGTCAATATATCATTTGCAAAATAAAAGCTCTCCCTTTCATTGGACGATGACCAAGAGGGGAACTGCCTGCATCTGGTCAGTAATTTATACCTGTCAGGCAGAATGGATGGGACTTATAGTTCAAAGCACTCATGTCTTTATGTCTTACTGTATTCCTTCTGCTTTCAGCAGTGCCCATAAACACATCCCTGTGAAGGGCTGTCCTCCGAGGGGAAGCAGCTCCCTCCCCCAGGGGCTTAGAACTTCCTCAAGAAGGGAGCTGGCCTGGCCACAGCTATGGGTTTCTGAGCATAGTGAACGGGGAGATCAGTTTTTTTAGGCCAGTGTTTGAGAGGACATTCTGTCCCTTCCTCAGAAAGTCCCATTTGACAGATGGAAAAAAATAGAGGTCCAAGGCAGCAATAGTTCCTTCAGCCTTAAGAGCAAAAAAAAATGATCTAATTAATTAAACAAACCAATCAAGTTCAGTATTGACTGCAGTAAAATACTGCCCATGCCTCTATAGTGGTGTGTGGAACCAGAGCAGGAGAACACAGGGAAGGAACTGTGTCATCCATGTCCTTCCTTGCCTCTACTGATTTTTTTTTTAGACAGGGTCTCACTCTACAATTCAGGTTGGTCTCAAACTTGCAACAATCCTCCTGCCTCAGCCTCTTGAGTGCTGGGATTACAGGAATGTGCCACCATGCCTGGCTGCCCTTTCTTTTCTATGACAACTCAGGACCAGGTCCAACTGGTGGCAGATTTTTGGGAGCTGGCCCAGTGTGACCCATAAGCTCTTGTGCCACACTCCTTGGCACTGGGTTAGGTTTGTGTGTCTCTTCTTCGGTTTAAGTGAGTTCCATGTACAATGGAATTAGAAAAATGACAATAAAATAGATGCTATCCAGATAATATATACAGATAAAAATCACCATTCCTCTGCATGCTGGATGCGTTCAAGTGGTTTACCCACAGTAGAGTGTGATTTGAGGTCAACCTTCTACACCCTCACCACAAATTTTTATTTGTCGACAAGGTCATCCATTTATGTAGCCATTTGTCCCCTCAGTTTTCTAGGGGAGCAGAGTGGATTGATCACATGTTTAAGATATTCAGAACTAATCTTACAACTGAGAAATTTATTAGTAAATTAGAATTTGCTGCGACTCTAGTATATAATACATACTACTTGTTATTTCACAGTCATTTTATGAGCACTCACTATGTGCCCAACACTATCCCAAGCACACAAAGTTGGAGGATAAATAAGAGTGAGCCCTCACTCTCCAAGACAATCACATAGGTTCAACTCATCACCTTGTCCTGGTTGCCCCAACCGACTTGGCTCTTCCCAAGTGAAAAGGTTCATTTTTGTTTGCTTGCTTTGTATTTGGAAAGGGTATTTAAACTTAGGACAGGAAGCCAATTAATGACAACAGGCAAAGATAAATCCTGTCTTTTCCTCGACTTAAATCTCTCTCCTTCAACACTAAATCTAAACCCAGTGACATGGCATCAGTTCTGCCCAAGGTGGTAAGAAACTGTGGCCATTTTCAGGACTCTCTCTCTCTCAAGGTTGGTCAGAGATGCAATCAAATGGAAAGTTTTGTCATACTAGAACTCCTGGGCCTGGGACCCTGAACAAAGTGCTCCTTCCCTAGGACTGCAAAGGGTTCAAGGGGATGGGTAGGGAACTGGGTGGATGCCTGAGTGGAATTCACAGAGAGCTTTTCTGTGTGTTAATGAAGCTCCATGAAATGTAGATCTTTGATCTTCACCTTTCAAAAAGTATTGTAGTTATTGATAAGATTTTAGTGCAATAAGAGAGACAAAGAAAGGAGAAAAGATGCCTTCATTTCAGGCATGGGAGAGCTGCAGAAGAGACACAGGTACCCTCAGTGAGAACAAAGAAGGGAAAATTCCTTTATCAGGTCTGGTTGGGGGAGGAGTTTGGGAAGTGGGAAAAATGACATATCGACAGCTGATTTGAAGAAATATCTGTGTACACAAAACAGGAAACAGATTTACTGGGGGCTATAGGTAGAGCACTTGGGTGGCTGTAGAGTCTTGGGATTGGAGAGGGCTTCTTGCATGCACATAAAGGGAGCAGAAGTTTATTTCTGAAACTAGAAGGAGAACATAGAGGTTACTGTTAGAGAGATGAGTTGCTTCTCTTTGCGCAGTACCAAATTAGGCAGATGCCATGTTAGAGACAGCTAAGCCTCAGGTTGGCAGAGTCTATCAGCTATCATGGTTTACCTTCCTGTCTCAATACTTAGTATCAAACCTGCTACACTGTACATGTTATGGTTTGTGTTTAAATATTCCCCCAAAGCCTCATGTGCTCATGGGGGGCAGGCCTTTTCAAGGCGGCAAGGCGGCTGAGTCTAGTGCTCATAATTGTTTCATTGGGATTGATGGTGTGAGTTCTACACCCTCACAGGGGAGGGTAGTTAGCATACAATATGAGGGAGGGAAGGAAGCTGTGGTTTTTTCCCTTAGTGTCCCCTGGCTGCTTTTGCTAGCTGCTGCCTTGAAGTGTCACGCCTATGCCATGCCACCCTGCCTAGAAGCCAGCTGATTGTGGACTGAAACCTCCACAGTGAGCTAAATAAACCCTTCCTTTATTTTGGGTGTTAAGTATTTTGTCCCAGCAGTGAGAGAAAAGTAACCAAGACAGTACACTTTCAATAAATGGGTTTTACAGTTTAAATTTTCTCAAAATAACATGCATACAGTAAGAAATCTTATAGAAGTGCTCTTTTGTGCAAAGGGGTTTTGGAGACATAAATGACTAGCAGCAGGTGGTATGACTCAAACAGGAATTACTGAGGGAACATTTACAGGTAGAAAAGTAGCGGAGCATATAGAGACCCAGAGCTTCCTAACCTTCTGAAACTCTGGACTACATGGAAATGACAAGTTAAAGGGCCACCTGGGAATTGAAACCAGAGCCTTTGCCCGGAGCTACCTACCACCCCCCAACTCTCTCTCTCTCTCTCTCTCTCTCTCTCTCTCTCTCTCTCTGTCTCTCTCTCTCTCTGCCTCTCTCTCTCTCTCTCTCTCTCTCTCTCTCTCTCTCTCTCTCTCTGTCTTTCTGTCTTTGAGACAGCGTCTTGCTAAATCACTAAGTTTCCCAGTCTGGGTTTAAACTTGTGATCCTCCTGCCTCAGCCTCCCAGAGTGCTGGGATTATAGGCATGTACCACCATGCCTGACTGACAATCTCATTTTCATATAAAGAATTGTTTTTCCTCAATACTTTGTCCCCACCTTCTGCCATCTTCCTGTAGTGGCCCCATATCTGATACATGCAGCTCATGTTCCTATTCCCTCAGTACAGGTCTTTCTTGATTTATAATAGATTTCTTTGCAGGAGATTTTTCCCTGATGTTGCATTACAGGTCCTTGTATTTCATGTTTCAGCTGAAACTTCTCACTCTCATGATCAAGCTGTGAATTTCCAACAGCAAAAAGGTTTGCTGTTGGTCTGGAGGCTCTTCATGCATTTGATTTTCTTCACATAACATTTAGGGTATTTTGTTTTGTTTTCTCCTTCAACAAAAGGACATACTTAAGTTAACTTTGAGAGTCTTTTCAGATCAGCTTCTGGCTTCAAGGCTTGGTGATCTTCATTTTTCCTGCTTCCCTACTTCTCTCCCGTTCCAAGTTGCCACCATTCATGTGACCTCTAAAGAGATCAGGCAAGCCTATTAACTTCCCGCTCAGTTTTCACCAGGGCTTTTAATAGACTCTCCATCACATAAGACCTGTTTCACCCATATATCTGCATTTTCAAGCCTGTTTTTCTGTCCTTTATTCCTCACACTCTTGGCCTCCAGTTTTTGGGACAAGCAGTCCTGAACTTTCCTGAAAATGAGGGTTTCATTCAAGCCACCCATTATTTTCTTCAGATGTCCTCTGTTGCCCTCAAATGCTTTGCATCACTAACTGGGGGCTGGAGGCACCATTGAGGGCTGCGTCTTGTCTTCAAGGCAAGTCTTCCCCAGCCCATGAGGTGAAATTCCAGAGAGGGGGTATATCTGTAATTTTCTGAGAAAGGTCTGCTCAGTTCTCAAGTGAAGCCTTTGGCTGATCTCTGTCAAGAGCTGCTCAACTCAGAATCTGCAACCGCCAAGGACTGACCTCCACAAGAGGGGACTCGAGGCCAGCACAGGCTCACGCCACAGGAGTCTCACTGACTGGGCAGCACGCCTTTTGGCTCACCTTCCTCTCCTCCCTAAGGTAAGCTGACTCTTTACTGTAAACGCTGCCACAACCCTGCAACAAACCAGCGGCTCCTGAGGAGACCCTGGGCATAGTCTCAAGCACTCGGATGTCAACTGCAGAGCCCTGAGCAGCTGCTTCAGGGCCAGCAGGGCGGCAGGCAGCAGGCCCTCCCTGCCTCCGAATGCCAGCCCAGCCTCTGTTACCAGTATCCTGGAGACAACACAGAACCCTATGTATGTTCTGTCGCTATTGCAACGAGGGCCTGGCAGCCAGGAGGGCAGTGCCCTGATGGTGGTTATTAGTGTAATCTAAATCATATTTACAGCTCCACTTCTTGGCTTAAAACTTTAAACAATATTCATCGACTGTCCTCTGTAAAATATACACATTAAAACTGCCTTTCTTTACATCTAGCTCAGTGTTTATGGCTTCATATTATCTTTTATAGATGTACTTCATAACATTAAATAACATGTGTACTGTATCTCCATTTACTATGCCATCAGCTTCAGGCAGTGTTTTGATTCTCTCCATGTAAGATGAAAACATTTATGCCCCTGCTCTTCCTCCTCCCGCCCATCTTCAACTTACTCTCAGAGAAATTTTCACATGCAATCCACAAAATTAACTTTTATGAATACCACCCTACCCTCTAAGATTCCATAACTGTACTCTAAATGTTTAAATGTGTACGTGATCACCACATATATACACACTGCTTGCTGCTCAACAGGCAGTACGGTTAGAAACGCAGTTCCCTTTGTGCAAGTTACTGTTCCTAGCCCCCTCAAAGAAGAATGGCCCCAGAATAAAGCTCAGGGAATTCTGTTTTGAAGAGTCTACCAGTTCCTTAAAACCGTGATACATTGTGCTTACTGCTTAGGTGATTTTCTGGTACAGAGTTTTAGTTTTCTATGCGTTTCTAAATCCATTTTCCATTGAATAATGAGTATTTTTTATATTCCTAGGATTTCCCATATGCTACAAGATATTATTTACCACAGAGTTCCCCTTTTTCTCAGTATCCCCTAGAGAACACTTCCTTCATCTGGGCCAGCCTGGAATGGCCTCCTCCGGCCCATTACCTGCTTGGGTTCTGGGATCCCCCTAACTGTTCTCCTGGCTGGACCTGTTTATCTCAAAGATTCCCTTTCTTTCCTTGTTTATGTTCCCATGTTGCTGGGATATATCCTGAAATACTCCCTAAGAACAGTTAATATAGGAAATTAAGTTGTAATTAGTTTGCCTAGGACAACTGAGTTGTGCAAAAAAAATTTTTTTAAATATTAAAGTTAGGCCCTGTTCTCTTGGAACTTTGAGAACACCATTGGATTGCCTTCTAGCACTGAACCTACAGATCAAAAGTCAGTTGCCAGTTTGAATTTTTCATCCGTTTGAGATGATTTGTTTACCTCTCTGGAAAACATTAGAATCTACCAATCACCTTTGATCCTCTAGAATTATTTTCAGATACATGTCTAATGTTGGATTTTTCTTTGTTTTCCTTTGTTATGTTTACTATATTGGATATTCTGGATCCTTTAAAGTTTTTCTTCAGGCCTGAAATTTGTTTTCTACTCTTTCTTTCCTAATTTGAAATTTTTTTCCATTTTCCTTTCCTAAGATTCTTCAAGGATGAGTTCCCATGTCTCACCTTGTCTCCACTTTGTTTCTGTTCTACATTCTGACATATTCCCTTGACTTGATATTCCAAGCTTGTTTTGAATTTTTATTCCATTTATATTTTTTAATCACTGAGAACTTTCTCTTCTGTCTGTTACTTATTCATCACATCTTATTCTTGTTTTATGAATGCAATACACCCTGGAGTTTGACTGTATAAATACAATTAAATTTATTGTTTTGACTTAACTTAGTTTCCAGTCAAGGTCAGTTTGTTCATCTTGGTCTGTTTGAAGTTTCTGGGTTTTCTCTAATACTTGAGATCTTGTTGTTTCTTCATAGTTTAAAAAAAGTCTAGGCAGCTGATGCAGTTTTTCCTACACTACAATGAAACCCAAAAGATCCTTTTTTTCTTTCTTTTTTTTTTTTAATTACCAGTTTTCTTCCCTGAAATTCTGGTTAGGCATTATCTGTGGGGTGTGGCATAGTTGCACCTATGCAGTTTCGGCTGTGAGAATTTGTAAGCCCCTAACTTGACAGCCAAGGATGTTCCAAAGCCCTAAGAAGGTGGAGGGTTTTGTTCTGTGATACTAAACCCTTCACCTTCCCCAGAGGGCAGCTTTAAATTCAGAGATATATCGTTTATGTTTTGTCTTGATTATCAGTACCAAAATGGGCCATCCCAGGCCCTAAACATTCCTCCTCTTACGAGCTCCATTTTTCACTCCTGTCTTGCCCTGTACCTACAACTCTGGGGCCGGAAGCCACTTTACTTCCAGACCAGGCCCTTGCTTCCCATGCCTACTGCAGTCCCATCTGTTATTCCATGTTGTGCTTTTTCTAACTTGACAGAAGAAATGCCCTTGCCCTTTTCTTCCCTTTTCTCCTCCTTGCCCACCCTCCCAACAGACTGGGACAGCTTGCTTTGGTTTTTTCCCTATCTAGCTGCAATTCTCCTGTACTCCAACATGGGTACAGCATAACTACTATTGCATACCCCCCCATGCCTGCCACTTCAGGTACTACAATTGCCCTTTTGAAAAAGGAGGGTGTGCCTTGATGAGGAATCTGGCTCACGGTTAACATCCCCCAATCCCACAGCAAGCCTTCAAGAAGATTCCTGGGTTTCAACCCCACCCTTTAACTGGATGGTGACCATGACAGCTGCGGCTGTCAAGGAGCCTTGCACCCATCATGGGCCTGTAGTTGGACCAAGCACAAACAAGCCTGCAGCTCTTCTATGAGGAGCCCACCAGCACGGCCACTTCTCAGGTTAGTCTAGGGGAGCTCTTTCCAGTGCAGTGACTCTTCTGTGCTGCACCATAGGCCCTGTTAAAATAAAGACTTGCCTTGGTGGTCCTGTAAACCTGCTTGTGATCTATTTCTTGGGTAGTGTGAGCTTCAAAAGTCCAGTAAATCTGCTCAAGATTCTTATGCTGAGTAGTATTGAGTGATTAGTTCAAAAGAAAGAGCAATGAACACAAGGGGATATTAGCACTGAAGAGCCCCAGATACCAGCAGCCAACAAAGATCAGCAGCAGAGACCAGCACCTGGTAGAATTGACGCACTGTGACTGCCACAACTCAGCACCAGACACTGGAGGCTGGTGGCAACCGTGACCACCAGATTGCTGTGTCATGCGCTGGCATCCAGCATTATTCAGTGTCATCTAGTGACATCAGGACTGGCAGCAGAGCTGCACTTTACCAATTCTGATTTTCACATGAATCGAGCAAAAGAACCCTAGGCCAAATGGCAACACAACTATTACCTACATCAAAAATCCATTTGTTCTGTTTTCCCCAAAAGCTTTCCTGTACTGTGGTAATCCTCCTTCCCAGTCTCTCCACCATGCTAGACATCGCAGAAGTGATAAAGGACAGCACATGTGCTCCACCTGCCATCTCAAACCAGACGTTCTCACTGAATTTTGTTTTAATTTTACGACAAATGACATCCTGCTACATGTCACTTACATTTGACTTTAATAGTTTTCTGCTAGATTTAGACTAAAGATTAGATTGAGTCTGTATTTATGAAGAAATTACTGGGAAATTCAAGGTGGACTTGAGAGAGCTGTTTCAAAGGGTCCAGGGGTTGAAAAGCCAGGGTTGGCAGCTCCCAGCACCTCCTTCACTGCAGCTGCAGGAGCACATAGGGCTGGAGGCCACCTCATCTCCTGCAGGGAGGACACACAGGCTGCCAGTCAAGAGCAAGAGGCCGTGCCCTAGGGCTCTGATCCTGGACTCTTCACTGACAACTTTTTCTCTGTGTCAGCTCAGCTGTCACCTCTGTGCACACCCGTTTCCCCTGGTGGTGTCAAGAGACCCACCAGCTCAGAAGACAGGGAGCGGGGAGGCTGGATTCTGGTCTGGGATTTGATGTGTTCATCCACCATGGCTTTGTGAGTCACAGGAAGTACAGAACTTGTCCAGAGTGCTGCTCGGGACTCCAGATGTCAAAAACAGAGGCAGGATTTGAGCTACCTGAAAGGTAATTTTGTCATAAGGGCCTGATAGCAACCTGTGACACCCATCAATGCAGAGAAGGACTGAGGCCTCAGGGACCATGGACATTTGCCTTCCAGCCCTCGCCTTCCTCCTTCCCCTCTGCTTGTTTTTTATCTTCCTGCAGATTGACTTTCTGTTTATTCTACAAGACACAGTGTGCCTTCCCCTCAGATTTAGGGTTTGCAGACACTGGTCTAGCCATTCGCAAACTGACTTTCCCTTAGTTTTAGGATTGGGAAACTTCTATAAAGGCCAGATATAAAATATTTTTAGCTGTGTTGGCAATATAGTCCCGGTGAAGCTACTACTCTACCATTGTTTCTCAAAAACAGCCACGGCCAGTATGTAAATGAGCAGCCAGTGGTTGTGTTCCAGTAAACTTTATCCATAAAAACAGGCAGACAGTGGACAGTTTGGGGCTATTTGACTGACCTGTGCCTTAAACACAACACCAAGTCTTCAGAAGAGTCTGAATGGTTTGGTGTGGATCAGTAATCAATCTTTTAGTAAATGAGAGAGAGAGAGAGAGAAATAGCAAAAGCATGACCTAGGTAAGGCATAAAGTTTCCAGAGGAAAAGAATTTGAAAGGATCTCTTGGTGAGTGTTCACTGTATGGAACCATAAATTAGAAATGTAAGTTCTTCTAACTTTAAAGATAGTCTCATAAAAGGAGTAGCAAACAGTCTTTGTAACCTATTGAGGTCCTGAGAAACAAAGTCCTATTAAATAGCATATTTTTAAATTTTCCATAATAATAATAATAACATGAATAAAGAGTATGAAATAATTAGCCTTGTGAGCAACTTATAGCTCAAAATGCTTCTTCAATTTTTTAATTTTTCTTAAGTGGATATTGAAGCAAGATCTTTATATTTAAACCCAAGGCTTTGAAGATGAAAATGAACACGAGCAATTTTGAGCCACAGTGGGCTGAGGGATTCTACCTCCCACACTTTTGGTGTCCAAGAGTATGTAGTGGTGTGGCTGAGAGTTGAATTATGTGCCCAGCGTGGCCATAACTTGTTCTACTTCTTTGTCTTCTGTGGTATCCCGGGAGCTTCCAGGGATATCATAAAAAGTTTGCAGTGGTGATGTAGCCACCATGGAAATTAGTATGGTGTTTCCTCAAAAGGTTAAAAATAGAATTACTGTAAGATCGAGCAATATCACCTCTGGTTATATATCCAACAGAGCTGAAATCGGGGTCTCACACAAATACATGTTCATAGCAGCATTATTCACAGAAGTCAAAAGGTGGAAGTGATCCAAATATCCATTGAAAAACAAATGGGTAAACAAAATGAGTATAAACTGGACTGTTATTCAGCTTTACAAAGGGAGTAAACTTTGACCTAAGCTACAGCATGGATGAACCTTGAGGACAAAACGCTAAGTGAAATGAGCCAGACAAAAGAACAAATATTGTCTGATTCCACTTATATGAGGTACCTAGAGTAGGTACATAGAAATAGAAAGTACAATGGTGGTTGTCAGGTTTGGGGATAAGGGGTGTGAGGAGCTGTTTTTCAAGTAGGAACAGTGTCAGTTTTTCAAGATGAAGAGAGTTCTAGAGGCGAACGGTGCTGATGACTGCACAATAGCGTGAATGTCTTTAACACTATGAGCTATACACTTGACAAGGGCTAAGATAAGAAACTTAATTTTATGCATGCTTTACCACAAGTTTCCTACTAGTCTGTAGGTATATGGATCTCGCCTTCCATGAGGTGACCTCCTAGGGGCTACATGAAATGTCACCCCTCAGAGCAGAGCCACTACCCATAAAGGCTTTCCTGGGATGAGCTCTAACCTCTGCCTCTTATTTGTCTATGAAAATAGAAAGACTCGCTGGGGATTTAGCTCAGGAGTGCAGTGCCTGCCTGGCAAGTGCAAGGTTCTAAGTTCGATTCCCGGTACCAAAAAAACAATGAAAAGAAAATAGAAAGGCTTTTTCTTATTTTTTTTTTTTTCACAGAATCATCAGAGCAGGTGTTTGGAAACACACTGCTGTGTGCTCCACTGTGGACCCTTTGGGGGCTTCTCCCTGAAGTGAGCCTAGGATTCTCTGCCCTACAGGCTGGCCTTCCTACTCCCAAAGATTTGGATAACTCAGATAACCAGAGAATACCAGGAAAAGAAATGTGGCTTCCGCAGGCTTCTGTTCTCACAATCCCATGTGATCCACAGTAGAACCAGCTGCCCTCCCTAGTTACCACTAGCAAAGCCCTTCACCATCCATGACTCCTCTAAGATCAGGGCCTCTGAGGATGAGAAGGTGCCCAAACAATGCCAAGAGACTTTCCCTAGCCCCACAGAAGAGCCACAAGTTTCCCAAAGAGGCCCAGCAGACACCATCCAGCCTCCTAAACTTCCCCTTCCGTTAGACTTGTCCCTCTGATCCCTTCTGCACACACCCATTACTAACCTCTAGTTGCACTTGTATGAAGTCGCTGCCAGGTACTGACCTTTGCTGGCTCCCTACTGCTCCCAGAAACAAGCTCCCGAGGCTTCCTAACCTGATCCCTGCCTATCTCTCCTGCCACATTCTCAGCATTCCTTGACTTTGTGCTACTGATCATCAGCCTCTCCAATCACAGCGCTTTGAAGATCAATCAAGTAATAAATTTTTTTCCTTTTCCACAGAATCCAAAGTGAATCCAGAATCCTCAACACACCATGACGATGTCCACTCCACATCCCTCTCACTGCTCTGGCAGCCTGCAGGATTGCAGGACACGGGACACCATGCCTGACTGGACATTTCAGGAATGATCCAAGGAACACGGAGAATGGCCCAGAGATTCAAGGAAGGACATCATGGGTTTGCAACATGACAACAGGACACAGCCCAAAGATGGTGAATCAAAAATTATGGAAGGAGAGAATTAAGACAAACTGTCAGGCAAGGGTTAGAAAAGCATTAGACTATGCTCAATAAAACCTTCTCTTTACGTCTCTAATGATACTCAAGGTAAGTCAGGCATATTCCTGACTGGGATGGTGTGAATACAACCCAGCGGTAGGAAGATGAGCAAGGTGTGATATAAGAGAGTTTGTGCCCCTATAAGTTATGTGACCCCTTTACTGTGACCCCAATCCTTTCTGTTTTTTCTGATGATTGAAAATAAGATTGTTCTTTCACTTTTAGTCACTGGAGGAAAATCCATAAAAAGTGACCATCTTCTACTCTGGACAGACTCACAATGCAGTAGGTACAGTGGGGACTGAGTCCCAGCGCCATGTGGCTACTGCTGCAAACACAAGGTCAGAAATAGAAGGAAAGAATGGAGTCTCTAACTCTTCTCTGGAATCTTTGGAAGCTAGGATAAGTGGAAGCCTCACCAGAGACCAGTTTCTGTGAACAAGAATTTAGAAATACAACAGAACAGTGACTGGCCCTCTGTATCTCAGTATTCCTTCAGCCATGGATCAAAAATATTGAGAAAATAATTGTGTCTAGACCAAATACACACAGACATTTTTGGTCACTATTCCCTAATCAGGACTATTTGCATAGTATTTCTATTTTATTACATATTGTCAATAATCTAGAGGTGATTTAAAGTATACAAGATGATTGCACAAGTTATATGCAAATGATACATCATTTTATAAGAGGGACATGAACATCATGGATTTTGGTAGCAATGAGGGTCCTGATTATCCCCTAGATACTGAGGGACAACTATGATCCTACATTCCTACCAGGATTTTCCTTCTAGTAACCTGTCTCAGTCTCTGAGACTCAATTGCCTCCCCTGTTAAATGAAGACGCTACTACCAATCATGTACATGAAACTCTGCAAACTGTAAGGTATGGTACGAAGACAAGTTTCAAGAAATTTCTAAACTTAATAAGATTGATGTGAATCTAAAAGCTTGACTTCAATGGAAGAATGCATACTCTAAAACAGACAGAGTAATTATTCAGATAATCAAAAAAGTGAATCTCCCAGTTGGGCAAAGGAATGGGACTGGAATGACAGATGAGTAGCAAACATCTTGGGAGAAAAATTATGAGACTCTAAAACTGTCAGCTGTCCCCATGCTGCCAGGCTCTGAATCACCCTGAGTTGAGTCTCTTTCATTATCTATAACCCAAGGCCTGAAATTACTACCTACTTCAGGTCCCTGTTACATGGACATCGCTAAGTTTAGGACTATTCAGGAGTGGTAAATTGGAAAACACAGACAGAGACCATTCGTCATATAGAGCACTGGAGCATGTTACACCCAGGAATTCTGCTCCATTTCCCACTTGGACTCATACTGGGATCTGTGCTCCAGGAGGTGCTGAATCAGGCAATCAGTTCCCAGAGACCAGGCATTCCCTCCTCAGGGCCTTAGGGACTCAGGCAATCACCAAACTCCAGACCCCTACTTCCCCTTAAGTGTGATGGATGGACTGAGTTTTCCTGGCAGTTTAAACACATTGCATTGATTTGTGTATTAGTTTGTATATTGTTTTTTGAGAGTCCAATTTCAAGAGAAGCTTCGCCCATCGTCCATCAAAGCTCACTGGTGCTTTATCTTCATTCTGAATCGCTGCTCATCAGACTCCAGGGACTGCTGCCAAAACACTGTACCACTGAAGATCTCCATCCCTCACAGTCTGGGGAGTTCTCTGCATCGGGCTTGAGAGAACCTAGGTGGAGTGAATGATTCTTCACACACAGCCATGTTGCTCCTTGGAAAAGATATGAGCACCAGTCTATGAGATTCCAGAGACGAGATTAAAGGAATGCCATTCCACAGATGTGGAAACTGAGTCAAGTACTATGGAAAAACAACAGATACTAAGTGCAGCTGCAGTGTTGTGAAGCAGGCAGATGGAAACCCCTCTGAGAACTGGACACATCCCTTCTTGTTTGTGGAGCATCTATGCTTAAGGAAGCAGCTGGGTACAGCCTGAAGCAGAGACATGGAGACTGAACATGAGGTCTCCACCCTCAGCTCCTCACCCACTCCCAGCCCTTCAACCAGGAAATCAGGATGCATACAAATGAGGACATCACAAAGGGCCCACAAGAGTGACAATCCTTAAGTAGATGCTATGGTTTGGATGTGGACTGTCCCTATCTACTGGAAGCTTGGTCCCAGTGTGACAATATTGAGCCATGATAGAACCTTTAAGAGGCAGAGCTACTGCAAAATAATTAGGTCACTGGGGGCGCTGCCCTTTGAAGGTGTTAACCTAGTTCTCATGGGTTCCTAAGAGAGTGGAGCTGTCACAAAAAGCAAGCCTGAGCCTGGTGTGGTGGTGCACACCTGTAATTCTGGCACTCTGGGTAACTAAGGCAGGAGGATTAAAACCTCAAAACCAGCCTGGACGAGCTAGTGATTTAGTGAGATCCCATCTCAAAATTAAAAATAAATTCATTTTTAAAAAAAGCTGGTGATATAACTCAGTACAAGGACCCTGAGTTCAATCTCCAGAATAACCAAAAAAAAAAAAAAAGAGAGAGAGAGAGAGAGAGAAAGAAAGAAAGAAAGAAAGAAAGAAAGAAAGAGAGAGATCTGACTCCCATTCTTTGACTCCCATTCCCATTCCTGTCTTGCTACGCAATCACTCCTTCTCTTCTATTCCCATTATGATACCATCTGCTATGTTGCAGCCAGTAAGATCCTCACCAGAGCTGGTGCCATGCTGTTTGGATTTATAGCCTCTAATGCTGTGAGATAAATAAGCCTCTTTTCTTTACAAATTATCCAAAATTGGGTATTTTGTTATAGCAAAACAAACTAACACAGTTACAGAGAATGAGGTTTCCCTGGTTATAGGTTATGTCTGCAGCCCCTTCATCCTGATCTACAAAGCAAACAGCCCCTTCAGACCCCCTCCATATGCACCACTTGGAATCATGTTAGGATGTTCTCATTGTGCACACTTCTAAGAGACATGCTGAAGGAGTGAGAAAAAGAAAACTAGAAGTGCCCCCCCTGGGGCCTCAATTTGCTCCCTCCAACCAGCAAAAGGGAAAACAGACTGCAAGAGTGATAGTCACCTCTTCACTGTCATGGGCTGGAAGTGGCACTGACTCTTTTGCTGACAGTTCATCCTTGCATGCTGTTCACACTGTCCACCTAGACTCATGGAGCTGGGGGACACACCCCTGGCCAGGTGTGTCCCCAATGGCCCCTCTATATCATGATTCTCTCTATATCTGATTCCCCACCTAAAAGGCCTGTCCAAACACAGCTGTATTCAGGCATGGGAAATAGCCTTCAAGAGGAAACTGACATTTCTCAGCCTTACCCCACACTTAGCAAGACTGGGTAAGGGAGTAAAAAACAAGACCCTCCACACCTGAGCGAAAAAGCCAAGTCACACTGTGTGCAAAGAAGACACCTTCAATAAAGGACGTTTATTAACCAAATCAACACTTATTCTCCATGGCAGTTCCTCCAGAGAAAGGTCATTGGCAGCTGGAACCTTAACTTAAAATTAAAACTCTTAACATAAAAAGAAAAAAATGGCCAGATGGACATAATCCCAACACCCTAAATCCATGCAAAATAAGATCTTTTAAAAATGTTTGAATTCCCTGAACATCTCCCTTCTCAGACCTCTATCTGCCTGGAGTTTCTCTAGGGGTGAATTCTGCAGAATCTGCAGCTGAGTAAAGAAGAGAAAGATGCAACAGGGTGTCTGGAGAGTACAATAGAGACTTGTGCTTCTCCACAGCCATGGGTGGGAGGGAGCCTTCCTGGGAAGCCAGTGTGGGATTGCTCACCAAAGGGCTCCCTTTGCCTCCATGGTATGGAGGTTGTTGCTCAGTATACACTTTCCTTGCCAGGCCAGGGTTTCCCCTGTGACTGAAGAGACAAGAGAAGGCTGCTTGGAATTTCTGACCTTGAACAGGATGCCACACAGCAACCTCTGGCAGGAATCATTAGGTACCTGAAGCATATTGTGGAAAGAACATGTATGTACCCACATTGCCACTATCCAGTGGGGGTACTTCTGGGCTGTCACTGCATGTCTCTGGGTCTCACTTTCTCATCTAACCTCAGATCTGACACATGTGGTTACATAAGACTGAGGTACACAGTTGCTTGAGAGAATACATCTCTGTCACTTCCTTAAGAATATGTCTCCTGTCTCTGTTTCTTTTGTATCAATGACGTTCTTGTTCTGAGGACACAGGCCAAGCTACTGTACACAATTGGTAGTTGATTAAAGCTGGTGACTAAGCACAAAGTTATGCGCAGCCCTATTAGCAGTCGTGGCCATGTTATCTGTATTGAAATCCTGATGAAATTTCCAGGGATCACCATGCTGCAGAAAGTTGTTCTCCTAAGGGGCATTGGGCCTCCTCTTAATTTATGCCTGGATGAGGCCTATTCCTTGTTCTTCAGGAGCAAATTGTGACACCTTGGGTGGGTGAATGGGGTCCCCTTTCAGGGGCAGTTCACTCTTACAACATGGCTGTCACGACTGCTTCCTATATTCTACCAGGAAGACACAAAACTTCTATGACCACCTTGCATGCATCTCCTAATACCTGCTAGCAGAGGGCGTCCTAGATTGAGTGGACCCTCGATGTAAATCCATCCATACTGTTGAGGCTGACAGCACATCTCTCCCTAAGAAGCCATACCACCTCTCTCTCCTTATCTCCTTTCCTCTCTATTGTCTCCCCACTGTCCTGAGGACAGGAGAGTCTTGCTGATTCTTCTTCCAGTCTTGGATGTACACAAGGTCTTGGCCCTTCACCACAGTGTCCTCCTCCAGAGTCAAAAGTCAGGTGGGAGCAGGTAATTTATGACACCTACAATTTCCTCAGCTTGGAATTCTGATCCCCCAAAGAGCATCAGAATACAGTGACCTCTTGACTGGTCCTTGGTGGGATCATTTCATCACCCCAAAAACCTCATCTTGAAAAAAGCTCCCCGGAGCCTGAGATCTTCTACTAATGGAACTATGACTAACTCACCCTGAGAGGATCACCGTGGGATCTGGGGTATGCACAAGGCAAATGAGAATAACTTTAATAAAGACATATAAGAAAGAATCAGCGACCTTCTGTATCAGACCTTGGCATGTTCCTGTTTGTGGGGTTCCAGAACCCCTCCTTTTACTTTCCTTAAGGAGCTCCAAGTTTCTAATCTGCCCCTTCACAACTACCTCTCAAAACACAGAAAACTTTCCACCAAAAGAGACTCAACCTTATTCAGAAAAAAAAAACACACAAAATTTAAAATCTCCATTAAGTTAGCAAAAGACCAAAATGTTTAATCACCTACAAGGCCAGCAATGCTGTGGAATATCAAGCACCCTGATTCACCAGTGTTAGTAAGAGAGGAGTAAATTAATATATCAAGATTTATTTGGACAGTATATTTCTGGGATATAACAAAAAAAATGCTTTTGGTCTTTGTCTCAGTTCCTGGCAGAACTCCTAAAATCCTTGATATTTCCTGACTGATCAGAGTATCTGTTGTTATTCATAAGAAATCCCCAGGCCCAGGTTGGAGGACTCACTAGAATGATGCACAGAATCCAGAAAAGCACTTTTCTTAGTATAATTAGTAGAAGATACAACACATGAACAACCAAATGGGAGGACAAGGGATGTAGGAGTAGCTGTGCGGAAGGTTTGTCCCATCCGGGTACCACCTGCTCAGCATATGAATGTAATACCTGTTTGAGTACAACACTAAAAGCTTGCATACTGACAGAAATCATTTCTGGGAGGAGTAGAGAGATCCCAGTGCAGCCGCTTCCCATGTTAAAGTTGCAGATGTGAAATGGTTGCCCGGAGCATTCCCTGGTCAGCCAGGTCTGAGATCTATCTGGTAAGGATCGCCGCTGGAATCCAAGACCCCTGGCCTCTAATTTATACTCATCTGCAGATTCCACCAGACTGTGTGGCTCCCTCAGAGAGGACACAGACAATATCTCTGAATCAGTAGTCCCTAGCAGGACATCTGGCACATGCCAACAGAAAAGTACAGCAAATTTCCTTCTGAAGATCTTAATTGGCTTTTTTTGTGATTGTAGAATCAAGTAATAAAGTAGCACTATAGATCAAAAATAGGTCAGAATGTTTGTTCCACTGCATGGGCAGGTTAGATCTATAGCCAGAGAAAAGGAAGTGACATACCTGAAGTGGAAGTAGGTAGAGAGAGCCCAGTGAGTTAGTTTGACATTTGCCTTATTTAAACCTGGAGTAGTTGCTTTGGCTGACTGTTTAAATAGTTGACTGCCTGTGGCTAACTAAACCGCAACTGCTGTGACCAGCTGAGATTCACCTACCTATTAGGAGAGTGGGTAAGAGTCTGTTTACTTAAGTTAGGTTACAGTTCACTATGTATGGAGAAACATTAAGGCCAAACTTATAATGTTCATAAGCAACTTTAGGCCAAGCTTAATTCAATTTAACACCATTACTTATTAATAAAATTTTCTGAATAAATTAATGCTGTCTTGTACTTCCTGTGATCCTGAATCTCAGGCTAGGCTAATTAAGGAATTAATCATAGCCCGAGAGCAATAATTTATATTCCCCAATGATGATAGTCTCATTTTTCCAGAGGCCATGAAAGGTAAGCTCTCAGGCACCTTTGCAGAACAGTCTAATAAGGGGGACCCTTAACACCTATCAAAAAAGGCAGTGGCATATGGCCTTATATTGTGCCGTCTTATAGAATCAGCCTGTGTATAAAGCAAGAGAGGGAAGAGAGCAATGAATAAAATATAGCCAACTTTAACACATTCAAAGCACTCAGGAGAAAAGAAATTATTCATTTGCACACAAAGTATTCAATACAACCAAGGGTGTGGGTGGCAGTGCAGTGGTGATTTAATGGGCATACTAAGCCATTTTTTCTCTTCTTAAGCCAAACTTACTCATTAAGCTCCAAACATCAATGCAAGGTGCATGGCAGATATTCCTGCTCAAAGCCTGTGATGTGAGGTTTGCTGGCATCATCATCATCAGATTTACTACTACCCTGCCCAAACAGGCACAGCACATACACCAGATAGGGCAAAACCAGCAAACCGGCAGAATAGAACCATCCATCATCCATAATGTGCAACAAACTAAGTTGTGCTCCTCAGCAGGCTGGAGGTTTCCCAGGGAGACAAGCTAAGCAATACAATAAAGACCTTGGGAAACTCACAGACTGAGTAAGACCATCACTGGTGGATGAGCACTTGGAAAATCAACAAGATCTGGGCCATGTGAAGGAACCCTGTAGGACAGTGTTTGGTCGTGAATTAGGGGAATATTTGGGTTCCCAGATATGACATGGCTAGGCTGACAGCTGCAAAGGAAGCAAGGGCTATCAAAGGTGCCAGGGGGAGAATAGTAAGTGAGATGAATGGAGATCAAATCCCATTATAACCAATTCCATTACAAAGAAATTTTCACCTTAACAGAAATATATCCAAGCCCCAGGCACTGGCCCATAATAATCATATATGTTCAAATAAGCCAGTGTAAAGCCTGCTGTTCTTCGTCCTGCTAGATAATAGTCTCCAGCTATAACAACGCCCCAGCACATCCCCACTTACCACGTGATGAATTACTTGCAGGACATGACAATGCCCACATTTTTTCCAACCCTTTGACTGTGGGGGGTGATTATAAGACGCCCTGCTGGAGAGCGACATGGGGAAATTTGAGAAATTGGTCTTAATAAGAATCTTTACTTCATCTCATTATTTCCCATCAAACTAGCTGTTCAGCACTGGTATCACTAAAAGGATTATTTAAAATGTTAGATGATCACCTCCAAAAATGCTTTGGGGTTTATAAAGGTGTTAGCTTCTTTTTATTTGCTATAAAGTTGAACCAAATTTTTATAACTTTTCCGCATGCGAGTTTTTTTTTTTAAAGAGCAAATGCAGGATTATTTCCTTTTCTTTTTAAACTTTACATTTATAAAGTGGATAGCATGTCTTAATACATGTATAGGTGGCTAAATATTTATTACAGTCAAGCAAATTAACACATCCATTATCTGACTTAGTTACCATTTTGTTGGGGATGTAGTAAGAGCATTTAAAATTCTTTTTTTTAAAACCAAAAACCCCAAGTGCATAAGACAGAGTATCGTAGCTTTGCTTTAAAAAAAAAAAAAAGATTGAAAACAAACATATATCCATCAACAGAACACAAAAATAGAGACATCCTTATAAACAAAAATCGCATGGGAATAAAAGGAAACAGAGCAGCGTGCAACAATGTGGATCCAAAAGAGGCAGGAGAAGGAAGTTTCAGCCAGATACATGCAGGCCGAAAACTTGATAGGAAGTTAAAAGTATGTAACGCAATATATAAGGGGGACACACACATGAATAGTGCAAGCATAAAGACAGGCATGGAAATCAAAACACCAAATTCAGAACACTGATTATATCCTGGAGCAGGGTAACTGATGGGTTTCAACTGTACTCAATATTTTATTTCTTAAATGGAGTGGTTGCTTGTTGATGTTCATTATTCCTTTAAAATCTTATAACAATCTGGACCAGGGATATAGCTCGGTGGCATAAGCGCCTGCCTGGCAAGCATTAGGTCATGTGTTCGATCCCCAGTACCAAAAGTAAAATAAAATACAATAAAATTTTATAAGGATCTAAAATATTTCATAATTTAAAACAAAAAAGGAGTTAGTGACCAAGACATCTTGGACCATAATTCCCCCTGTGAATTCTTGGTCCCTCTGGACTAATGTGCCTAAACCACAGTTGTGCCTTGGCCCCTGTATCCATCATCTTTGCCTCTGGCCCTGCCCTGGGTGTATGTATATTGTCTCCTGTTTATTAATCCACCATTGTAGCTAACAATCTACTGACCCCGGTGCTAAAAGGCAAGTTCAGGGAAGTCCCTTACTGTCCCTACATGTGCTTGCTAGTTTCTTACCTGTATAGTTGTAATTTGTTATTGCTGTTGTTGTTGTTGTTGTTATTATTATTATTATCATTATCATTACTATTCTCAATGTGAATTCAGAAAATGTCTTTCAAATGTACTTTTTACAAAGTAATGCACAGTTAGTATGTAGTATTTGAAAATTAAGTCTCAAGAACAAAATAAAAATCACTTATAATTACCATCATCCAGCAGCATTTAACAAGGATAGGCATTTACATTAGAATCCTTCTGAAATGTCATTATATATCTTTATTGTTTTCACTTGGTAAGTTTTCTTTGAAAACATAATTTTATTAGCAGCATAATATTTTATATCATAGTGAATTATTATTCATCAAGCATTTCCATATTGTAGAACATTAAGGATTTATTTTTCTGCCTACAAAAGATGTGTTTGACACCGTATTCATGGTAAAATAAAAACAAAACAAAAAAAACTTTTCCATTTATGTTTCAAATATTCAAATAACTAAGTTACAAATCACCAAGTATAACACATCTGCACAGATTTGGCTTTTGTTGCTTTAGTTATTCTTATATGTTCATTTATTTGTTGTTGTTGTTGTTGTTGTTGTTGTTGTACAGGGGATCAACCCATGGCCCTGCTTGACAATTGCTCTACCACTGATCCACACCTCTACCTTTTAATGTTTTTTTAACTTTTTCGCCCAGTGCTGGGGATAGAATCTAGTGTCGGCACACTGGGCTCCAACTCTGACCCTTTTTAAATTTCTTTTATTCTGAGGCAGGAATGTTGAAATTTGCTATCTTCCTGCTATTGCTCCTCAAGTAGCTGAGATTGTAAGTGTATGGTGCTGTGCCTGGCCAGAAATTGGGGCTAAATAGAGCAGCCAGCTGGAAACATACAACTCGGGTGCTGGCCCACGAGCATTCTATGTGTGACTGTTACCTATCAGGTCGTGTCGCCCCCCAAAGGAAAAGGGGTTAGTAAGCAGTTGTTTAATTGGAGATCAATTAAGGGAGCAGCACTGCTTCATCAAAAAGTGCTTTGTGTGTGTCTGTCTGACAGATATTCCCCAGTTTCCTTTCAGAATTTGTAAATGAACATACCCAAAACATCCATCTATGAGAAGGACACTTTTTCCAAATCCTTACCACACAGAACACTGCATTTTTATCAGACTTACAAAAGGTTGCTAATCTAAACAACAAACAAACAAAAAAATGACACCCCAGTATTGTTTTGTTTTGCATTTAGTTATCAAGAAAGCTGGGCATATTTTCAAGTTTATGCTATTTGATTTCTTTTTTATGTTACTTACCCATTCATAAATGACCCATTATATTTCAGAAAGTCTTTGCTCTTCTGATCCTTAGTGGTAACCCCATTAGTGTTTTAAGCTTTCATACTTTCTAAAAATTTCTTTTGTCATGTATATGAATTTGGGGAGGAAAGAAAGCTAAATCTGTTTTTCTAGTCTGCCATACATTTTCCCCAGATTTTTGGAGTTCACAGATTTGTAAAATGTAGAAATCAAGATTGCAAATTCCTTATTTTGCTTAATTAAGACATTTAGGAAACAAATCTATTGTCATCCACTCGTCATTTCAGAGAGAGAGAGAGACAGAGAGAAGGCAGAGATGGGGAGGCAGAGTGGAGGGATTAAGAGGACACATTTTAACTTTTTTTTTGGTACCAGGGATCCAACTCATGACCTCACGTTTGCCAGGCAGGCACTTACACCGCTGAGCTAAATCTCTGGCAAGGACAAATTTTAATGAACCTACAAGAAAAGCATGAGCATAATTTCAAAACTGAGGACAGCCCCTCAGAAGGACAGCGCTATCTGTACCAGTAAAGTCTTTTCACTGATGTGGTGCCAATCTGTGACTTGGCATTTGAGAATTCCTGGCATTTGAGAACTTCTGTCCCGGGAAGAACACTGCCCCTTTTTCTTCATGGGTTCATGCCTCATCATCCTGACCTCAGGGGCTGAGCACCCTCATACTCAATGCTAGCTTCAGTTTGGGGGCAATACAGAAGCCAGGCCAGACAGCACAGAGGCTTAAAATAGCCAGGTGACCAGGAGTCAAAAGATCCTATCCACTGAGCAGACTCATTCAGCATCACATAATGACACTCCTCTACTCAAACAGTTCACTGCCACCTATGACCTTTCCTGGCTGTTACACAGAATGGCTATCACCACTCCATGACCGCCACTGTTGGTCCAGCACATTGTGGTCCTCACCCATTTGCTTCTGCACTTGAAGCTTTCATTGCCTTCCCCTTACCCCACCCACTAAACTTATCCTGGTTCTTCAAAAGTGGCCTAACCTCTTCTTCCAGACTGATCATTCATAAGATGCTTTCTGGACTGTCCAGCATAATTTATATTCTTTATATTTCATTATTTAGCAAATAAATAGCATTCAGTATATGCACAACATTAGTCTATGCACTTTTCAAATGTTGATCCTCTCTTTGTTCAAGAGGTGAAGTCATGACCCCAGTTCAGACTTCTGTGCTTGCTCTTCTGGGAGCTTGCTTGTTGTTTAGAGATACACAGGTGCAGAAGGGCCTAGTGGGGCCTAGGATAGGAACTCCACGAGATCTCACTGCTTGGCATCTTCAATACTAACCAGAACACTGCATCTTGTATCTCCATCTAAATCAGGAAACTGGTGGTACGGAAGCAACCACAAGAATGTTCTCTTTTCTACTTGCATTTCCTCATTGCAGATCTGATTTCTAACATCTTCTTACTAGTGGTAACCTGTGTATCTCTTAAAAATTCAGATATTTACTCCAGAATATTTCCATTCCCCTTATCACCACTCCAAATAAGCAGAAACATGAAAAGACCAAGACAAAATCATAAAGTCCTTGTTGATGGCATCAGGATTAATTCCAGATTTTCAGTAAAATCTTGGAGCTTTCAGGAAATTAACTTTAAGATGATCCAGTTTTGCTAGCTTCCACTCTAAGGCCCAGAGGGGAGACAAGACCTGCCCAAGATCACACCACTATTTAGTTGAGGAACAAGACTCCAATTGAGGTATCCTATCTCCAAGAGTAGGGGTTATTTTTACTATGCCATAGAAGTCAATGATGCGTGTTGGTTATGCAAATCTCCAAAGCATTAGCTTGAGTCCTCTAGTCCTGTGAGGAATCCAAAAATATCAGATCATGATTTATGACACTTTCAAGCATACAGGGGATCATTTTCAGGCTCTCCTCCCCTGTGAGGTCAGAGCCATGCTTACCATCACAGACTGGATGGCACCCAAGCATGCACAGCAGTGCCTGCAGAATGACAGCTTCCACATTTAGACAATGACTCATCTGTTTTAATGTGACTGGCCTGGAAACAACTTGAAAGAGAAGAAGCAAGGGAAGATGGGAATGTTGAAATCTCAGTGGAGTGTACAAATGGAGACATGTTCTTGGTAACCAAAGGGAAAAATGAACGTCTCCAATCTCTCCCTCACAGGTTGGCACCCAGTAGTCAATAAAACTTTGAGAGTCTGGAATTGTTTTAACAAGCAAAAGACTGAGGAAAAATCTACAAACATCTTAAGCTTGATTGCTTTCTGAATGATACTGATTTGTGCAGATCAGTGAGAAATACACAAAAAGTATGAAGTTAGTGGGACACATTAATGAACAGGACTTTGATGTTGGTTGCACAGGAAATCTAGAAGAAAATCTCCAGTGTATATATTCCAAAGGCTTATAATGCAGATATAGATTGATATAGATCTCTAATGCAGATCCAAATAAGTATTAAGACATCTATGAATAAATGCAGAAGAAAACAATACTTAATTTTAGAAGTACAATATATTCTTCTTACACTGGAAAAAACATGGATGATCCAATGAGATGAGATTAGTCAAGCAGGACTTTCTGAAGAAATAGGAGGCTTGTGCCAGATTTGTTAGGAAGAAAAGGCCAGATGATGAGAAAGCAAAGAAGCAGATGCCCAAGGCATGTGGGTAGCTTGCATATGAACCCAGAAGAAGGAATGCAATATCAAATAAGGGCAAGTCTTTACACCAGCAAGATGAGGTTTTTAATGATCACAGATTTTTCTCCACAAAAGAAGTGATCCCAATAAAGATAGAAGACGACCTCATAAAGAGGTAAGGCAAGGATTTTCTCCATTTTACAGAGGGGAAAACAGGCTTAACAAAACTAATCAGCTTGCCTAAGGCTCATAGCCAACAGATAGCAGAGCTAAATGTTGAACCCAGATCCCTGGACTCCAATATAGAGCATTTTTGGTTTGCTTTAATGATCCTAGAAGTTGGAAATATAAACACAGACAAAATGATATCTTTCAAAAGAATCTAGGTAGGTATAGGTGTGGGGTAAGGGGAGTATATCATTGTATTAGTTACATTTCTGTCACTGTTGAGACAAAATACCCAATACCCAAAGTTAAAGAAGAAAAGGTTTGTTTAGCTCACAGTATATAGAAGTTTCAGTCCATAATCCATTGGCACCAAGGCAGGCTGGCATGGCAAAGGGGAAACCATTCAAGGAGGCATAAGACAGCAAAAACAAGTACAAAAGAGAACTAGCAAGCCTCTTTTTTCTCCCTTAAATTGTATGCAGGTTTCTCACCTTAGGGCAGGTATAGCACTCATACCCCTAATCCCAGCAATAGACAATGAACCAATCACAAACTAGATTCACCTGCCTCTGAAAAACACCTCAAACCCATGACCACATGAGGCTTTGGAGGGACATCCAATCACAAACCATAACAACTATGTCTTTCAGTGTTTACAAATTTGATCTTTTTGATTCATTGATCAAGATTCTTGAAAATGAACTAATAGGGTCAGAGTTTCAGTGTCTCAGGAAGCAGAGTTGAAAACATAGCTATAAAGCCACTGACCTTTTAGCTTATCAGGTGCATCAGTCTGCAAAAGTTTAGAGTAAGAATGTAACCAGTTGAGACTTTGATATTAGAAAATTAATCTCTTGGTGCACATAACTCCACAAATAGAAAAATAGCTCCAAATGCTTTCTTACCACTGAATTATCCAAAATATTTTTGCATGCAAAGATTAACATTCTTTGTTAACTTAGAGTTAGGCTGGACTGGACACTTACTCGTTTTTCTCTTACATCCTGACTTTGGTTTCCAGCTGGAATTCAGCCACATCTCTGCACAAAATCATCCAGCCTTAAAGAATGTCAGATTCAAGTGTGCTTAACTTTTATCTCTAATTAAAAAGGCCAGAGGAATACTTGGTAAATACTTTGGGTCTAATTAAGTCTGATTGCATTATGAAATAGAATCAGTGTATTCAACTTTTTTACATTTTGAAATTTCAAAGTGATTCTGTGCTCTCCATAGCCACAGATGATAACCTCTACATGTGGAATGCACAAAATGTTTTCTCCAGCTGGCCTACAGCTCAGTAGCACACAAACCACAAAATCAACCAATACTCTGGCCATGCAAAAGAAACTGTTGTACCTTATGCCATCACTTTATTTCTATGGAACACTGCTATTTTCTATCCGCATATACATGAAGAGACCCTGGTCTCCTTTCTCATTGGCATCAGATTCTGTCAGTGGCTTTTACTTTCTCTGCATATCAGAATTGAAGAGCTTTGAAAATGCCATTTTATTGCCACCCCATGAGATATTGATTTAATTGACCTGGAGAATGGCCTGTTCTATAAATTTTTTTAAAAATCTCATATGATTCCACTAGCAGCTAGGATTGATTGGCTACAACCAAATGATTTTACTCATTCCTAGGTTCTTAAGTCCATCCCTAGGTTATGAGTCTTAGATTTAATCTCATGTCTGAGCTCTCTCCTGAGGTCCAGAACCATTCATTCAAACTTCTTACTTGACAGGTCCACTGGATATCTAAAAGGATTTGCAACTTTCTGAAATTGAGGCACACACCTGCCACCATCAGAGATGCTTCCCACAGGTAACCGGCTCAGTCCAGGAGGCAGTGGCCAGCCCTCCCCTGCATACATACTAGCTGCCATTTGGGCTGCTTGCTGCCACCATTAGCCAGTGTGGGCTGGGAAAAGCAGCATCCAGCTCTGCACCAGTGCACCCAAATGGCCACCATAAGATACTCATAACCAGTACTGGTCAGGCAAACCAGCCAGTCATGCTTCTGAGAAATTGTAGGTAATGTGAGAAGTGCCTGGGACCTCACTACACACTTGTCTAATTGAAGAAGCAAAAGGCAGTCTCTGGCCTTCAGCCCATATTGAGCTAGTCGGGAGATGTAAAAACAGAAGAGATTGGGAGTCACACACCTGAAGTTTCTGAAGTGATGGCAAATGAAGTAAAAAACAACCTGATGAGGCTATAAAAGAAATTAGATCAGAAATACTATCTCAGGTAAAAGAAGAAATGAAAAATATAATAAAAGAATTTCTTATCATCTCTAAAGAAGACATAGGTAAAAAAAAAAAAAAGAACCATAGAAAAATGAGGGAAACCTTGAGTGGACAATATAAGAAGGATTTAGATTGTATGAAACATATTCAAAGAGATATCCAGGAAATTAAAAACCCCACTGAAAACTGACAAAACCGCCTGAATGAATGTGAAGACACACTTTCAGACCTTGAAGACAAGATTGCCACTAGTGAACATGAAAGGAAAGAATTTTTTAAAATAACAAGGAATCAGGAAATAACAATTTGACAGCTGTAAGACAATACAAAGAAAAGCAATATAAGATTGATAAGTGTACACGGAAAAGGTGACAACACAAATGATGTAAAGAGACTAATTACAAATATGAGCAAGTAGAATTGGGTGGGGGTAAGTTACAGGATCATTTTTGCTTAGCAATCCATGGATTTCCAGGTGATTTAAAATCACACACATAACAGATTGGAAACAAAAATCTTAGAGTCCACACAAAATGGGACACTTATCAACTGGAATTCCTACAGTGTGACATCTCAGTAACCGCACAGAGGGAGATATATTTAGCTTCACCTTGGCCCTTAGAGAAGAAAAATGACACAGAAAAAAGTCTTTCCTATCATTCCAAAACACAAACTAGTATCTGTCAGCATTCAAGACTGGAATTCACACTACTTCTGAGGCCAGAGGGAGGAAAAAATAACTCAGAGTTTAGTTTAAAACGTTATCTCAGATTGGTGGTGTTCTAAACAAACGGAAGAAGCAACACAAATTCCTTCTGAAGAAATAAACCTTCTGCTTAGCTCTTCTACTTTTCATAAGTGAGAAGTAAAATCACTGCATATGTGGGAATACAAGGCAATGTGAGCTAGAGTCAGCAGAAACAGTAAATTAGAGAATCAAATCCTTACAGCCTGCAGGTATTGAACTATCAGATAAAGACTTTCAATAAGTTTACTATAGAGAAATAAAAGGATATTATTAATATTGCCAAGGAAAATCAGGCTGTCAAAGTTGAGTAAATCTACTGTAAAGAACCAAATATAACTTCCTGAAATGAAAATTATAATAAATAAAATGTAAAACTTAGTGGATGCCTTAAATTGCATATTGGACACAACAAAAGTATATCTAGTAAACTGGAGGATAGAATTAAAAGATTTCCCCGAATACACTGGGAAGTAAAAGGTAAGGAAAGTAACAAAGAGATTAACAGATAGGAAAGAAAGAATGAAAAGATGCAACATAGGTATAATTGTCGTTACAGAAGATTTAAAGAGAGACTACAATAAGAAAGTATCTGAAAAGAAAATGACTTAAAATGTTCCAGAGTTGACATCACTTCTAAATTTTAGGAAATACAGACGATTTCAATGAAAGAAATCTCAAAATGAATTTAAAGAAAGTCAAAAAGAGCAGATAGCAATCTTGAGGATCAATGATTATGATGACTGGGCTGACAACAGCCCTCTATAACAATGAAAGCTAAAATACTGGGGGGGAAAATTCACTGCTGGCTCACAAATATATGATGGAAGTGATATCTCTAGAAAAAGGAAGATATTTTCAGACACATAAAAACAGAGTTCTGTGCAGCAGGCTTTCCCTAAAGGTATGTCTGAATTAAAGGGTGTACTTAGGAAGAAAAAAAAAATGATACTGGAAAAAAAAGAGAGACAATATGCAAAAAGAGCTAATAAGCACTTAAAATAGTAAATGTATGTGTAAACAAAAATAAATACATCTACATAAAACATGCTATACTTATCTGTGGAATTGAAGCAAAATTAAGCTGAGCATTGAAACATGAAAAAAAAAAAAGAAAAAAGAAACCTTCTACTTCTGGAGTTTATCTTCTTGTAGGGGAAATTAACAATCAGCAATTAAGAAGAAAGAAAACATCCACCACCACCAAAACAAAAGAAAGACCAGGTCAACCAGTGGCAAGTGCTAAAGAAAGAATCTAGGTGAGCCAGGGTGAGAGCTGAAGACTGGGCTCCTTTGGACTTGGTGACCAGGGGCAGACTTTTTTATGTTGCATTGTTTCCTCCTGCTTTCCCTGCTCACTCTTCCAGCACAATGTGTCCATTCGGCCGTTGCAAATTTTACTGCATTCTCTCCTACCTTCCCATTTTAGTCTGCTTGATCTGCCACAACCAAATACCACCGGCTTGGGGAAGGAACGTTCTTACAGTTTTGAAGGCAGGAGTACCCAGATCAAGATGCTAGGGCATGTGGTTTCTGGTGAGGCCTCTCCTCCTGGCTTTTAGACAAGCGTCTTCTCTTTGTCTTCCCATGACCTTTCCTCTGTGTATATGGGGGCAGGAGGGTTGATCTCCAAATATCAATTGAGGGTCAGGGCTTCAACATATGAATTTGAGGGTAATAAATTTTCATTCCATAGTACTCACTCTACTCAGGCTTTTGGCTGTACCACTCAATGGAAACTGCTCTTATCAAAGACTTCTATTATTCAATTCGACAGTCAATTCCCAACTACCCTTTTTCTTGATATATTGACAACATCTGACACACTTTATCCCCCACTCTTGTACACACACTCCAGCCACACTCTTGCTTCCAAGGCTTTGCATTCAACCTTCCCATGGCTAACACACCCTTTCATGAACCTCGTGATTGTTCCCCTTCATTGAACACAGATTTTCACTTGAAGAGTTTACCCAAGAGGCCACCTTTCTGAAGTCATCGACAATCTTATCAAATTGTTGCTATCTCTTAGCACTCACCCACCGAGCACAAATTTTCCAAGTGAGCAGAGACTTGCTTGCTTTACCTGATATGTCTCCAGGGCTAGGCCGATGGCCAGCTCATCTTAACTGTTCAATATTAGTTGAATAGTAAATTTATTATCCTTCCCAGCTTTAACAAATTAGTTGTTCAAGTCAATTATATTTATCCAAGAAACTGAGTTTTTTAAATGTAGTCAAAAAGATACAACCAAAAATAAGCTCCATGTTATATAGAACTGAAGACACAGTGCAGAATTATAAAGGTAGATAATCCCAGGTTTAGGCTATGAACCCCTTGGAAGATGAATGGAATGTGGATTTTTTTAAACTGCAATTGATAGGACATCATTAAAAGTTTTTGAGTGTAAAATGATAGAAACTGTCTCATAAATAACTTTTAATGGGCACATTTAAAAAATGTTACTAAGATTGATTTGGAAACAACTTGACATTTTTTTTTATTAACTGGCTTTCAGAACATGTTGACAAGTACACTTCATTTCGAATGATCCTAAGCAATTTTCTGGACCAGGGCCGGGACCACTGGGTCATTTGCAAACAGAGTCACATGCCTATGAATAAACAGATTTATGCATCTGGGTTTCCTGACTACATTTTACACTCATAACACATGTATTTCTTATGTAACACCTGCGCACAACTATATATAGCATGCACAGAACCTTGCTTTCATATCATACATATAAGATCTTGCCAGAACTTTCTTCCAAGCCAAGGAGTCTGAGAAAAAAGCTGAGGGAACAAAGTGGAAGAAGATAAAGGCCAATCTGGCATCGGCTCTACTGTGCACACCCAACTTTGATGAGCTCATACGTGTGCCCGTATCCATCCCCACGGCTGCCTGCGTTGGCAGTTCAGCAGCAGGGAGTGGCCAAGAGAAGTTCCTTCAGCCTGGACAGGCCCGTGGGAGCAGCTGAGTCATTCGGAAGATTTCTTCCTGAACTTCTTCAAAATCAAGTGGAAAATAACAAAGCTGGAATGAAGTCTCAGGAATGCTGTCACTATTCCCTGCAGCCACAGGGAACAGGGAACTGTGGCTAGAGGCAGACTGTTTGGGAGCCCAAGGGACTCAGAAGATAGAAAGGGCAGGCCCTTTGCAGTCACCTATCCAGAGACTCCAGTTTTCAGAAACTAAAATCACTTCCACATTGGAAATCCCAAATATTATTTACACTTAGTTTTCTCTAATTGTTAAACCTGAATTTACCTGTAATTCTTTTCCCTCATTTCCAGAATAGCACCTAATCCTGTGTTTCCAAACTCAGTCTCTCTTGTCTTCCTTCCCTAACTGGCCTTCCCTTCCTCCTTTCCTTTCCCCATTCAGCATGATTCCCACTTGACCTCTTTCTCTTGTCCACCATAGCATGTGTTATACCTGAGCACGGCTTTTTGCCCATGCGGGCAATTTCTTTCAATGCTATGGATGCAGAGTAACACATGTAACTTGGACTAACTGTCCTGTTGAGGTACAGACTTCAACAGCTGAGAAAGAGCTGTAATATACATCAGTACCAACACACTCTGAGGGGCCTCAGGAAGGTTGCAGGTGGATGCCTTGCAGACTACGAGGTATCATGAAGCTGCTACTGGGATGCTAGCTCTGTCCTTGTGCGATACATTGTTTCTCCTCCACAAGATTCAGTCAGGATGGGAGCTGCAGAACAATCTGTAGGAATGCATTTATAATCCCGTACTGCCCAGGATTTGTTCTCCTCCCACTGGAAAAGATCTCTAGGAGCAACAGGAAGCCAGAGAGGAGCAGTCAAGAGGTCTGGAGCTACATGGTCCAGAGGTTACCATGGCAATCTCTTCCCACAGAGCATGACTTGTTTGACTCAGAGACACTTCTCATGTTTGACTCAGAGACACTTCTCAGAGATTGAGCTGAACCTTTAGACCTCACCTGACCTAAGACCTGCCTGCTTTCCCTGCCTACCCCAGTCCAGGCACAGCTGGGACCCAGATAGAAAAGGGAAGGCCTTGGAGCTGTTTCAGGCAAGCTTGAAATGAAATTAACTATGGTTTCCTCAGCTTCTTATGCCTAAACAAACTAAATGGTATTAAGGATAGTTTGTAGTGTGAAAGCTCTGTGATTTCAGGAGGCTGAGAGGAAACAGAAAGAAATAAAATCCACATGGTTTTAAACCTATGCATTTTACAGATAAAAAAGAAAAATCAAGGGAGAAAGAAGAGGAAGAAGAAGAGGAGAAAGAGAAAGAGGAAGGAGGAGAAAAAGGAGGAAGAAAAGGAAGGGTAGGGGAGAGGAATGGGGTGGCGGAAAAGGAAGAGAAAAAGAAGAAAGAGTGGGGGACAAAAAGTGAATGAAATACCTATTTGTCCAATCCAAGTTTATTTTAGGCCTTAACTATTAAATATATATATATATATATATATATATATTTTTTTTTTTTTTTTTTTTTTTTTAAAGCTCAGTTACAGACATTCATTAAGCTAGAAAAGAGTAGACTTAACTTTTTGGCTAATACCAGGTGTATGAACTCCAAAATATCAAACAATACCTCAACAGAGACTGCCCTTGCCATTCAGATGCTTTTAGAATTCTGGATGCCTGTCATTTTGAGATCAAAATATACCTGGATTGATAGAATTGCTTTTTTTTTCTCATCAGTGTAGTTTTAAAATCTAGGTCAAGGAATAGTAGTGCTTTACCTTGCTAAGATATATATTTTATTCATTCATACATTTCAGGGTAAAAATGCAATTCTTCTAATTTCAACCTTTGAGCCCCAGTGTAGTTCTCTTGAGAATAAATCATTCATGACATCATAGGTGAATAGATGGCAAAATCTGACTTTCTAATTATGGGACCATTTAACTCGTTAGTTCATCTTCTTTAGATCAGGGGATTTTTCCCAAGTGGAGAATAAGTCATTAAAGCATGAGGAGGCTGCAGGTTCACTGATGTAACATTTCCTGTGCTGTGTTCTTCCCATTAATAATAGTCTGATTATTAGGATCTAGCATTACAGAAAGAACTTCCCTATCTAAGCATGCTCCTCAGTCTTAAAAGGTATGAAGAATGCTTGTCTTTCTTTAGTGGAGCTCACTGGTGAATTTCAGTTCAGATTTTATAACAGCATTTCTTCCAGGTTTCCTTAGCTTTTATAAGCAATTAGTATATTTCTTAAGACTTCAAGCAAATAAAAGTTTAAAACACATGCAGTGTTTAGGCCTTACCATGCTGAAAACAAAATCGGCACTTCATTTGTGCAGGATTGTGGGCAACTTGTACATCCAGCAAGTGCACAGAAACTTAATGCAAAATGCACTGTTCAAATATCTGCTCATTTTATCATAATCACTTTAGGAATGGATATACTGCATAACACAGACGGGCCTGTGCCATAGCCATATTAAAGTTCCAGTCCTTATCCTGCTGTCTGGTACCTTGCAAATGTCTAACAGATTTGGTTTAGGGAATGGTTGCTTTCCCTGGGCCATTGTTGGAGAGTCCAGCATAGAGGTAGCTGTTAAGTGTTACAGCCTGATGAGCACAAGGCCAACAGTTAGGCTACTAATGGGTTTCCAGGCTCCTGGCCAATCATCACTTCCCTTTAAAAAGGTAGAGGGAGACAGGATTCTCTTGTGTAGATAAAAATAGAACCTGTGGTTGTTTGGTTGACAAAGATTTGGAATGGATGATCTTCAGGATCACATGCAAGGTACAGCGTGATATCAGGAGAGAATGGAGCCACAAAGCTTCAGATCCAGCCTGGCTTATGTTCTTTACTGATGCTGCCTACTTCACATTGCTGCTATGAGCATCTGTAAGAACGCAGGATGGTTAATTCTATGTGGCAAATTCCTTGGACTCTGGTGCCCAGTTCTTTGGCCAAACAACCAATTTAGGTGTGGCTGTGAATTTGTACTATCTTCATTTGTTTTCAGATGTGATTCATGTTTAATTTAGTAGACTGAATAAAATAAGATTACTCTTCACAGTGTAGATGGGTCTCAGCTAATCCATTGAAGGTCTTACCAGCAAAGACTGAGGTTTCTTACAGAAGAAAGGATTTTGCCTCAAGTTTGCAACCCAGTTGGATTTGTTTCTGTGACAATCCCTCACTGTTACACTAAGTCAAGTCCCTTGAAGGCCTTGGAGATGGCATCCAAATGTTCATTCTTTTTCCCTGTCTCCTTGAATCTAGTTCCATCACCACAGAAATATATCAGTGCCTACCTACAAGGCACTAAATGCGGGAAAGACTCAGCAACATCAGTAATCTGCCCAAGGTCATGACCTGTCTGTGACAATGTTGGGATCAAAACTCCAGTCTTTTACCTCATCGTCTCTTTCCTTTCTGTTTCATGTTACCATGTCACCTTCCCACCCCATTCACACAAATGCTGCGCCATAGTGATCAGTTTCCTCTCAAGCAAAAATATACTGCTGTCATTTAGGCCATAATTACATTTTAAATGTTCATATTTCACTTACGATTCTTTTCATCCTGAGACATCTGAAGCACTGCAGTGACCACACTTGCCCATACGGCTCCTTAGCAGTGACCTGCTATGCTGTCAGCCATGAAATGCCTGTGTCCCTAGCACTATTTTTGGTTGTTGTTGTTTTTGTCTTTTTTTTTTTTTTCAGGCTCAATCTAGTCTGTCTGCCTATGGTCAGCTAGTTTAGTCATACCAGCCAGCATTTAAAAAGTATTCAGATGGTGACAGATTCTACCCACCTCTGTTCTGACAGTTAGCTATAGGCTATTCTCTCTTCCAACATCAACGGCAAGAGCTGAGTGTTTCCCAAGGCACCCTCAGGTCAATAATATGCAAGAGGGACTGGAGGAATTTACTAAAAGCTATTACACTCACAATTATGACTTATTACAGCTATTGGATATAAAGAATCAAATCAGGCAAGAGAAGAGGCCATAAGTCAGAATTAAAGACAACTCTACACATGGAAATTCCAATTTTCCTCTTCCCATAGAGTCATGGACAATGCTAACTCCTTCCAGCAGTGAATTCTGACAATCAAGGAAGGTCCCTGAGCCTTGATGTCACAGTTTTTACTGGAATTCCATGGCTGACCTCCTACAGGGCTGCCCTCTTATCTCCAGTCCCTCCAGAGCTCAGCAGATATCTGACCCAAAGCACCATCATAAGTCACATTGTCCCTTGTGGCCAAGGTCCCCAGGTAAACAAAGAGCTTATCGGGCAGGATATCCCAAAAGCCTAGTTGTCCCTCCCCAGTAGCTGAGGGCGAAAAACAGAACTCTCTTTCGGGCCTAGAAATACTTCCTCCCCTTCATGGTGTAACTTAGTTCTGTATCATTCTCCATCTACCTGCCATGTCTCCCACTCTGAGAAGTCCTTTGAAAGTGGAAGCTTCCATCTCAGGCACCTCCTGGACAGAAACTGGGGATGACTCCATGCTTGTCATCCCACTGTTGGCATTTAACAAAATCAAAGTTCCTTAGGGGATGCTGTAGGTTATCCCTCTGTATCTATGCTCATATGAGAATAGCCCCGATTCTGGGGTCCCCCACAACCCTTCCTGCTCTAGGGAACCAACCAACACATCCGTTCTGCCTACTGAAACCCAAACTCCACAGATGGCAGCATCTTCACTTACCTAAAACTGCTGTTTCCAACTGTCTGGCTTAGCACATTTGTTGCATCAGAAGGAGTAATCAACCAAATTCGCAAAGTCTACAGGTTACTAACATTCAAATTCCTCTTTGACTCAACATTACAGTGAGGTTCAAGGACACATGCTGGTAGAATAGGCCTGTGGTGGTTAGGATTGTGAACTAGAAGGGGGGGGTGGGTGTCAATTCCTTTGTCCACCACAGGATTTGAAGTTTAGTTTTACCTCTACATCCTGTCTGATTTCTTTTTTTTTTTTTTTTTGTACTGGGGATTGAACTCACGACTTTGCCAGGCAAGCACTTATGCTGCTGAGCCAAATCCCTGGCCTGTCTGATTTCTTTTGAAGTCACCCTGTCTGATCTTGAACTGTCCAGCGGAAGGAATCCTCCTGTCTCAGCTCCCAGAGTAGCTGGAACTGCAACCACAGGCCCATACACTGGTTTATTTGATGGAGGGGAGAGGCAGAGAGGAATCAGTGAGCATTTACAGTCATCCCAAGATCAAGACAATGGGCGAAACTGGCTACTTTTCACAAATGAAAACCTCAGAACTCCTTAGTGGCTGAAGCCATGCGCCCACAACCCCTTCTCACACCGTGGCAGAGAATCCAGTCTGAGAAGATCACATCTGCAGTTGGAGGGCCTCAGTCACATGAGAAAAGCTAGATGATGACAGAGACAGAATGGCAAAGAGGAAGGTGAGAATGTCAGAGGGTACAAGGGCACAGGGTGCATTAGCAGGGAGAAGCCCAGCAGATTGGTCCATTCAAAGGGCAGGCACTGGTTATGACCGACAGTTTGTGGATTTTTCCAGCCACAGAGGCGCATCTGCCCTGGTTCTTCAGCAAATACACTTTCCATGTGAGGAATGGGGATTGCGATCATTTTCCTGGCTCCCCTCCCTCAAGTTCACACCTAAATAAAACAGCACCTGCACCAAGCCCCACCTTCTCAGGGCCCTGGTAGGGAAGGAGTGAATCTGCTTTGCTGAATGAAACAAAGGTGTTACAACTAATAACATCGCTGGATACATTGAAGGGTAAGAACCCTTCAATAAAGCCCCAGTGCCAGAACTCAAGAGACCATCAGACCATCAACCAAAGTGTTCTGTACTCATAGGTAGTGGCCTTGTGACAACCCAGCCCAGAGGACCGAAGAGACTCAAAGAAATCAGACATCTTAGTATCTTTTTGCCATCTAACAATGCTGTGGGAATCAAATGAAAATAAACTGCAGAGATCCCAAGTAACCTGGGCCTGTCATAGTCCAGGAAATGCAGATTTTAGAGAGAAAGTTTTATCCCAGCCTGATCCCAGTTGTGCCTCCCTGAAACAAATGAGCCCCAGTTTACCCTGATCTCACAGAAGCTTGCTTGAGCAGACCCAGTCTACTGGGTCTTCCTGCCTAGCATTGTTCTGTGAAGTTTGGGGGTTGGGGCAGGGTCCACATCTTTATCTCCAAGGTCCATAGTGAGTTAGGATGGCATTGCCCACACACCAGCTGGACCAACCCTGGTCCTTATCCTCTGCTACAGGAAAGGGGGCAAGGGGTACCCTGGGCCTCACTCCCTTCCTGATGGCCATGTGAGGCCCTTTCCACTCTCTCTCAGAGTGAGAAGAGCTTTCTGGGTAACATAGCAAAATGTCAGATTCAAAGTACACACAGTGCCAGTCTGCTAAGGCCAGTTCTTCATGGCTCTAATCTCAACTTTCCAAATGCTAAGGGGTCCACTCAATCAAGGACACCTATCCCCGGGAGCATCTAAAAGCTGAGCTCAGTTTGCCTCCCTTACCTGTTGGCCATGAGAGTAGACACCTGATATCCAGGGAACAGGAGAAAGCAGGTAGGATGGGAACGTGCTTGACACAGATAGTTAGTTTTTAAATGCTTCTGATTCAGCTTCAAAACAAAATCAGGTGACCCAGAGTTCAGTTCCTGGTTCCTTTCTCTGGGAACTGGGGACTTGTCCTCCTTCTCAGCCCTGCCTTCGAGGTCCGGGAACGTTGGCGAGGGCATACCATCTGAATTTCATTCCAATTCCATCATTAATTCTCTGGGACCTGGGGCCATCTCGACTTTCTGCTCCTCTCTAAAATGGGAGTAAACTAATTCTCAGAAAAGTCCTCTGGAGGAATGAGGTGACAGGTTCCAAGAAGAGCCCGGAACACCTGGAGATGCACTGAGCATTATTTTTATTTCATACCTGAAAGCAAGTCTCTCCATAAGTGGGTTGTGTTGGCTTTTCCGCCCATAATGTTTGTGGTGGGACTATGTCTGTGTTTAAACCAAACATAATATTTAAGGGACCAGAAACAAGAAAACAAAGAGGGGGGAAATTCTATCACATAGAGTTTTTCCCTTTCAGTCTATTCATCCAGATGGTGATAATTAGTGGAATCGCCTGTCTGCACCTGTTACTGTTTATACACGTGTTCCACCTATAGTAATGTGTGGGGAACTTTCTGGAAGAGTCTACTGAGTGAAACTATGAGATCAGGTATAGCCTGTAGCTCTAAGGTGTACCGTTTGATTCTTTGGTGAGGTCAGAACCAGAGCTCTTGATGCCAGCAGGTCCTGAAAAGCCACAGAAAACTCAGATGGCCAGGCCCAGATTCCTCTCCCTGCCTCCCACATCTTACAGTCAGTCAGGCCATCATATACCCTGACATTGTATGTTTGATTATGACAACACCAGGCACATCAATCACTGGTATTTCTTAAAATTACCCACAGCAGGGCCCACAGTGGACCCCTGAACTGACCTGTGAGTAGTGTGTGAAATATGTATATTGTAAGCTCCCAGGTGGTCTGACGCTAGTTGAGCTGGGATCTTCTAGACTGGAAGGAATGAGAGGCTTAGAGGCTTAGGCTCGTGTTCCATCTCAGCTTTACTTCTTGTGTTTTCTGTGTGACCCTGGCAAGTCACCTTCCGCTGGGCCTGTTTCTAAAGACTAGAAAAAGTGAATTCCCACTTGCACCCCCAGGACCCTCTAGGTTTTCCTCAGAGGCTCCAGAAGTTTCTAAGGGGAGAATAGTCTGAAAAGAATAGTTTGGGTACTGGGTTCCTGGCTCAAGGATTAGTCATGAGGCTGCTAAGAATCTGTTCACAATGGCCTGCCATGAAGTGGGACCAATGGGGAAATCTCCCTGGGATGCAGGATGCACACAGCCCCGAAACTAGTTTAAGATGATACATACGAGCATTGTTACTCTAGAAATCACTGGAAATGTTAAGCCCTGAGGTGGTCAAGGATGTGGACTGTGGCCTCCTGAGAGTATCATTTCTGTAAATCATGATTTCCTCACCTCTGAACAGGAGGCATAAACTAGACTATGATTAGGGGTCTATCATTTCATCTTTCAAGTGGCTTGCAGAGCTTCCACAGCCTCGACCCTGTGAACAGAGCTGGGTGCACAGTTATCTGTACTTTGAACCAGGGTAGGAAGCTGAGCCCAGGAACACAGTGTATAGCTTGGCCTTGCTATCATCTGCTAGGGATTGAACTGTGTCTCCCCAGGTTTGTATGTTGAAGTCCTCACTCCAGTGAGACCATTGGAAGAGAGGGCCTTTAGGATTGCTGCCCTTATAAAAGGGGGCAAGAATAAAGGAAAGACAGAGGGAGAGAGTGGCAGAGAAAAAAAGGCAGAAAAAGAAAAAGGCTTCCCAAACAAAAGCAGTTCCCTCATCAAAAGCCAGGCATGCTGGCACCCTGATAGTCTTCCAACTTCTAGAACTGTGAAAAAACTACATTTCTCTAATGTAAGGCCCTTGACCTGTACTACTTTGCTACGACTGTCTGAGCTAAGAGAGCATCACACCACAACCAGTTACAGTCCTCGGTTACGGTCAGCAGAGGTGGCCACAGCCCTGCGTGGATGTCACCTTCTGCCACATGGCAGCTACTTCATCATAAGAAAGGCTTTGTTGTTATGTAGAGTGTGTCTCATCTCCCAAATTCAACTATAAGCCCGACACAGCAGGGAGCTTGGTATCTCTTTACTGACTCACCTGCAAGTCTCTCAGGAGGCTAGGATTGCCAGACATTTACTGAAGAAATGGAGCCCGTGGAGGTGGTGGACCTGTCCAGCCCCGGCACATGGAGTGGAGGCCCCTCGGGGGACACAGGGCCCTAGATATCTAGGAGGGGGCTGGGGGCTGTTATGCTGTTTTCCTTGGTGGGCCAGGCTCTGACAGCATCCCGTGACATCTGACCTGCTGTGGAGGGCAGGTGGGAAGGGAAGCCAGGCGCCCGTGGCTGCTGTTTGTGATCTGTGACCAACATGAGTGAGCAGTAGCTCCTATGGCCTGGCAGCTGGGTGTCCCTCTGCAGTAGGATGCCCAACATGACTGGGAGTATGTCCCCCGGAGGGCTAGATGTGGAGACATGTGCTGTACAGAGTGCCAGAAGGATGTGCCAGGTTGGAGAGGCAGGTGTGTTCCAGACCTCCAGGCCAGAGCCATGTTGATAAAACATAATACTGGCAAGGTCACAAATTTTTTTTAACTTGCTTCTCTACTAATAAACACTTTTAAATTACTTTTCCAGAGCATTTGTATTTAACCAGGCACTTTCATTAGTAATACTGGTTTACAGCCACCTTGGGAGGGGGGCTTACTCCCAGACTGTAGGCAAGGAAGGAGCCTGAGTGGCTGAGTTTATGCAGTTGATGGGCAGCCAGCCAAGACTCCCAGTGTTCGGTTTCATACTTCATTTGCTTCAGAAATCAGTCATAGCTAAAAGCTGTTCCTCAGTCCCATGCCTTATAATCCCAGGTCACGGGCTTGGGAGTGTGAAGAAGATGGTTGGATGGTTCAATGTAAGGGAGCATTTCTCAAATAGGGTCCCAGGGAACCCTGAAGCCTTGCAAGATGTTAAAGCATTTTTTTAAATGTGTGGAGTTGTTCTGTAGTCAAGTCAGGCAATGCTGCATAGAATCTTTCCTTCTTAGGCAATTATGTTACAAAAAAAAGCTCTGAGGAATCTTGCAATAAAGAAGGTGCTGAAACTTTAATTCTGATATTTTTTTTCTACCAACACCTTGGTCCAGAGAGTATGTGATGCAGAATGTCAAAACGTCGGCAGCCACGAGTGCAGTAGGCATTTGTTCACCATGCCAGAAATAAAGGATCATTGAAGTGAAAGCATCAAAGCTACAATCATTGTCAAATAACCTCATTTAACTCCTCTTCTAAAACTTGTCACTAAAATGCTTATTAAATGAGTCTCTTTAAAGTACTAAATCCCATCAGCATTCCTGGATAAGCATATGCTTATCTTCATTGGTAACATCAGTAAACAAAATGCCAGTTATTTTTTCCTCTTATATTCTCTGTTTTCCAAGTTTGTGAGTAGGTATCATTCACTAACACAAAACGAATACAGTCACACTCCTTGGTGCTCAACTGCTTTGAAACTTGTCAGATTTGGTACTGGATGCATTTGGACATGAAAATTTTGTCCCAGTACTCTTCATGTGTCACTCAGCATGCAAACTACAACTTGTCACTGTCAGTTGCCACGTGACTCACTACTGTTTCCAGCCAAAACAATCTGTTTGGCACTTCTTTTTTTTGGTGCTTGTGCACCTGCTGGAACCATGATGAGAACCGAGACACCACTGTAATTCAAACTCACCAGCTAGCTGCAGTGGAGACGTTTTTCCCATACTGAGGATTGCACTCAGGGCCTTCATGTTAAGCTACATTCCCAGTCTTTTTTATTTTTTATGTTAAGGCAGGGTCTTGCTAAGTCACTAAATTACATAGGCTAGCTTACAACTTGCAGTCCTCCTGCCTCAGTCTCTCAAAGTGCTGGGTTCGCATGCACCAACATACCAGGCTACAGTCAAGATTTTAAGAGCAGACAGAGAAGACAAAAGCAGCAGAGGAGACCAGTAATAGAGCAGCTTGTGGCACCATTACCATGCATGATATGGCACATAACAAAGATTTTAAAACCATGGGCTCCAGCATGATCTGCGGGTCTAGAAGCTTTGTTTCAGCACCAGTGAAGCAACGAGGGCCCAGATCTCATCTTCAAGCTCAGTATGGATGGGCACCTGGGAAGGTTGACAAAGAATAGGAGAGTTGAGAGGAGACAGAGCCAAGAGCAGGACCTGGTTTTAGAAGCTTTGGTTCACACCGGGGTAGGCAACAGGATGGCAGCATCATTTGGGCCCATTTTTCAGGCTTCTAGAAGAGACAGGGGCCAGCTGGAAACCCAGGAAGTAGTAGCCAGTAAAAACAGAAGCTCATATTGACACCCTTTTCCTGCTCACTGTCCAAAGAGCTTTCTGATTAACTCATCTAATTCTCATGACACTATGAAAAAAATTCAATCGTTCCCATTTTATAGGTGGGGAAGCTGAGGCAGGTATAGCTTGCCCAGATGCACAGATCTAGTAAGTGGCTGAGCCCGCCATGACTCCCAGTACCTGGCTGTCCCAACAGGAACCAGGAGGGCAGATCTCAGACACCTACCCATGGGGGAGAGCAGGGTGCTGATTCCCACTGGGGGAATGGGCTATGGTGTTGTGAGAAGTCAGACTAGAGGCAGAGGGTCTAATCCCAGCCCCTTGCACACCCCATATGGATGAGGCCTCACAGTTGTTAATTTCCAAGGGTACCCAGGCAGTGTGGCTCAATCTGGCTGCTCATCCAACTATGACCTGGCACAGATGAGACAGATCCAAGGCAGACACCAGAGTCCAGGGGCTTCAGGAAGATTTACTGCTGTGGGTTTGGGGGCTGGGCTAAGCCTGTCTGGTGTTGATAGTGAGATGCTGAGACTGAGAGGCCAACATGAGTCTGTGCAGTAAGGAAAATATAGCCCCCCTCCTACCTTGCCCCTCCCTTTTGCCTCCCCACCCCTGTAAGGTCCCTGAGATGCTCACATCAGTCCCTTCAATGGGGAGGCTTGGAAGCCTGATCAACCAAAAACCAAGTAAGTCTTCTGGTTTGGGTGACCCAGAGCTGATATGGTCAGACTATTAGTGATGCTCGTGGGCCTCCCTGGAGGACTGAGTAGAGCAGGTAGGCGCCCTCAGCACACGTTTCACCCTTGATGGGGGGACAAGGCACAGAAGGCAGGGAGACATCAGCTGCATGTCTGTCTGTCACACACACACACACACACACACACACACACACTGCACACCACTGGGGGAGAAGGGGTGCTGCACTTCTGAGCACAGGTGTGTGTGTTGCCCATGCTGGATGGAGGAGGAGGATTATAGCCCAACGTTTCCCTGTGAGTCTCTCCTCTTCCATCCCTGCTCTGCTCTCTAAGATCTCCCTTGGCCCAGAATTCTCTTCTTCTGTTAGTGTCCCTTCTCTAATGCCTCGCCCCAGTACTTGCCACTCACTCTGGCTGCTTCCAGCCCCCTCCATGCAAGGAACTGGAACAGACTAGGGCTGCTACTAATACCCAACACATGAGATCTAGCAGTGCTAACAAGCAGCCTGGAAAGCGAGGCAAGACACCTGGCACAGCAGCTGGAATGGTATTGGCAACATAGGAAGCAGCATGCCTGAGCTGTCTCCACCAGGCAGGGCTTGGCAAAGGTCAAGAGAACCAAGGCATAACTTCACTCTCAGTATTTGTGAAAAGCCAGTGTGTCCCCCTGCCCCCAGTTAGCCAAAGAGGAGTGGAGTGCGCAGCCACCAAAGCGATGTCTCCAGTTCAAATCCAAAGCCAGCCCACTGATGTCAGTTCTTTGTCTCATACTTCCAATCCATGTCTTCCCCCAAATGGTACCACAGGTACCTTTCATTTGCCCTTAGGTGCCCTGGGAGGTGGGTATGGGTCAAGCTATGGGTTGCAACCTGAGTTAAATTCAGTATTTTGAAGACTACACATGGAACCAAAGAATATTGTACCCCTCTTTATACCACATAGAAAAATGGACCTTAAAATTAATCACAAGTCTAAATGTAAGTATTGGACTCTTAGAAGAAAAGTATAGAACTCTTAGAAAGCATAGGCATAAGTCTTTGTAGCCTTAATTTAAACTATGGTTTCTTAGATATGACACCAAAACCACAAGCAAAAACAAAAGATAAATTGGAATTCATAAAGGTTAAAATCATCTGTGGTGCAAGAAAGTGAAAAGACAGTGCACAAGTTGTGAAAAATATTTATGAGTCATATGTCTGATAATTTGTTTCTAGAATGTATAAAGAGTTCTTACAATAATGAAAGATAAGTAACTCAATTTTTCTTCAAAAATGATAAACAGCTGGCTAATAGATACACAAAAAGATGATCAGCATAATTAGTTATCTGGAAAATGTAAATCAAAATCCCAATATAATATCACAATGTTCCAACTTAGCTATAATCAAAACAAAGGTCAATAAGTTCTGATGAGATTGTGGAGAGATTTAAACTCTTATATGCTGCAAGTGGAAATGTAAAATGGTGCGGCCACTTTGAAAGACAGTTGGGCAGCTGCTCAAAATCTGAAGCAACGTCACACATGACATGGGAATTCCATTCCCATGCACACACTCAAGAAAAATGAAAAGGTTCTTGCAAGAACTTACACATGAATGTTCACAGCAGTATGTTCCGAGTAGTCAATGGTATGTGATAGCAGGATCTCATATACCCATCCAATGCAATATTTAACAATGAAAAGGAATGAAGTTCTGAACCCCGCCACAATAGGTGAACCCTGAAAACACCATGCTAAGTGGAAGAAGCCAGTCACGGAAAGAGCACACATTGTATAATTCCATGCATATGAAATGTTTAGAACAGACAAATTTATAGAGACAGAAAGTAGGTTCATTGTTGACAACTTGGAAATGACAACTCGAGGAAAATAGAATTTGACTGCTAATGGTCATGGGGTTTCTTTTTGGGGTAATGAAAATATTCTGACATTAGATTGTGGTTTCAGTGACACAATTCTGTGACTAAAAGACCATGAAAGGCACACTTGGATGGCATATTCAAATTGTACCAAACACACAATTCAAATTACATGGTATGTGAATTACATTTCAATAAAGTTGTTTAAAGGAAAAAAATTATTGAAGTTGATGTAACCCTATTTAAAAACAGAAGCTTTTGCTTGTGTCTCATCTTCATCACATTTTGATCTGTGGAGCTAAATATTTTTCACTCAAAGATTTTAGGTTTTTAAATTATTTAATTAACGTTCTGTCAACCCTCACACTAACGTCAGTGAAATGAAATGATAAGGAAGTGCATTAAGATGCAAGTGGCTGATAGGTAATATTTTTTTAAAAATCAGGGCCACTAAGAAGCCGTTGAGGGTGGGTACACTCTTACCTGGGCAGGACCTGCTGGGCCAAGAAGACAGATGGGACACGTAGCCTTTCACCTCACTGACAGGAGATGTCATGGTGCCTGTGGACACCATGCTCTAGCCTGCGGAAAGTTGTTCAGCCTGAGGAAGGACCAGGTCACCTGCAGGTCCAAGGAGCCACTCTTATCATTACTCTTGACTCTGAAGCCTCCCCTGCAGTTTTTCAAGGGTTTTGAGATTTTCTCCCCCATCTCGACAAAGACCTACAGCTCTTGGCACTGGCACAGCTCCCAAATCAAGCTCTGTGTCTCTCTTGCTGTGACAGAGGGCGTCTTACTCTCTCATTCCTGTTAATGAGCTGGGAGAAGCCAGGGAAAGAGCAAGCAATGAAATTCACAGATGATACTAATTTGGGAGGTGCGGGAAACACCAGCTCTAAGAGGAAAAGCAGATATGCAGCGGAGGGAGAGGTTAGCAGCCCCGGCAAGTGCTAATCCAAGGAGGCAGCCTAGGACCCAAAGCACTGGCAGTGCGAGGAGAAGCCCGGTCCTTTAATCTCAGGAGGTACAAAGTGATGACTTGGGCTCATGACAATAACCACATAGGAAGGGGATGTGCAGGGCGGGGTGGAGGGAGGCCATGCATGTAGGTGCAATGTAGGTCAAGCATAGCATGCCGCTGTTCTAACAAAACACTTGCTCCTAGCATCATGGAAGCAAAATCCTTTTCCAGAGCCCAGCTTATGTCTGCTGGCAAGCTCCTGCATGCATTTGCAGAACTGAGAACACGGAGACTTGCTGGGACACCAGGCTGCACACGTGTATCCAGGTTTACATAGTGTGATCCTGGGTCTGCTGAGCCGGGCAGAGCACAGATGATCAATATCAACAGACCTCATAAAGTGAAGAAAAGCTGACCAAGGCTGGTGTAGGGGTATGTGGAGGGCAGTAGAAAGCGGTCAGGAGAGCAGAAGAGAAAGCAGCAGGTTCGGCCCAGAGTATGGAAAGTAGTACAGACACCAGGACAAGTACTATAGACTGAATCATGTACCCATCGAATCCATATGTCAAAGCCCTGACTCCTAATGAGATGGTACAGAAACTTTGTTACTCTTTCGCTGTCGCCCCCTCACTCCACCTGGGCCCTGGCAACTGCTAGTTCGCTTTCTATAGCTTTGTCTGACATTTCATACAAAAGGAATCACACAATAGAACACGTGAGCTTTCGTGACTGGCTTCTTTCACTTAGCATGATTTCAAGGCACATCCATCTCACAGAGTGCATTAAGACATCATTTCTTTTTTATTAAATAATATCCCATTAAGTTTAATATAATTTGCATCCATTTTAGCATTACAAATGTACCATATGTGAGGGCTCTTATAGTAATAATCAGATAAGTAATCAATTTTTACCAATTTTTTTTGCTTTTATTGATATTACCTGAGATATAACCATTAAGTGCCAGAGACCTCCTTTTTTACCATTCCTTAATTTTTGTTAACTCAATATTAAGTTGGCAATAAAAGTAAAATGCAAAGTTGGTAAATTACCCAGTACACTACTTCTGACAGTTACCCATTTCTAACTTCACAAGCACAAACACATGTGTAATTTCTAAGTATTGTTTCCTGGCCTTTCTCACATAACTTTTTTAAAATTCAGGTTTGACAGTGTCCTTGACATATGAATATTCACTTGCATTTTTAGCCCTGAAAATGCATCCTGAAAAACTTAACTTAAATGAGATCTTTGGGATAATTAAAACTTCTTAACATTAAAATGTTTCAAGAATGTCAAAGACTAGTCAGGCATGGTGGCGCACGCCTGTAATCTCAGCATTCAGGAGCCTGAGGCAGCGGGATTGTTGAGTTTGAGGCCAGCCTGGACAATATAGTGAGTTCAAGGCCATTCTGAACTACATAAAGAGATTCTGTCATAACAAAACAAAACAGTGTCGAAGAGTTTAAAGATTTATCGTTTTTATGTGAGTCACACTTTGTCTTCTCTGAAATAAGAATAATCAATTGGTCTTTTCATTAACTTCATGTCCTAAATTCAAAACCTCTAAAACAGACACTGTAAAAAGTAATAAGCAATATCCCATTTTATGGACATATCATATTTTGCTTATCCATTTATCAACAGATGGAGATTTGGATTGTTTTTACTTATTGACTGTAAATAGCGGTTCTGTAAATGTTCATCACAAGTTTTTACATGGGCTGATGTTCTCATTTGTCCTGGGAACATTCACAGGGAGAGAACTGCTGAGTCATATGCTGACTCCATAGTTAGCCTGCTGAGCTTCTGGATTGTTTTCCAGAGCAGCTTCTTCACCGCACCTTCTCACCCTCAAGGTCTGGGCTCTGATTTTGCCACATCATCTCTAACACTCATTTCTTTCTATCACAGCTATCTTACTGAGTGTGAAGTGACATCATATAGTGGTTTTAGTTCGCACTTCCCTAATAATAAGTGATGTTGAGCGTCTTTTCTTGTGTTCACTGACCACTCTGTTTTGTTTTATGTGTGTGGAGAAATACCTATTCAGATCCTTTGCCCTTTTCCTGTATGATTTGGATGCCCCTGGAGACTTCACTTAGCACTTTCATTTCCGTGACTAGCAATTAAGGCCTAAACTTGACCAAGAACTTGATGAGAAAGATTCAGGTGAGATGTTATAAAGACATCAGTAAAACCCCGTGCCCGTACTAGGGAGAAAGGATCTGGTGTCCTGATGAGGGAAGGAGACCTGGAAGCCAGAAGGGAACTGAGGCGTTGCCAAAGGCAGACATATCAGGAGCTTTTCAACCAGCAAACACAGTGAACCCAATCCAACCACATAAATTAAAAGGCAAACACGCTGTTACTTATAACCAGAAGTCCAAGGATAGAACGGTTTCAACTGATTAATTCAGCAACTCAACAATATCCTAAAACAAATCTTTTCTCTGTCATCTCCCATGCCTTTGTTTTGGTCCCTAGGCTTGTCACTCAGTCACAACGTGGCCACAGAATCTCCAGCTCTTGCACACTCACATAACAATATCAAAAGCCATTGAGGGCCTCAGTGTCCCTTTCTGTCTTTCCCAGAAGCACCTAGAAGGACTTCCTATTTCAGGGCCAGAATTTTCACATCCCCACTACTAAGTCTATCATTGGCAAAAAAATTGGAATTACTATGGCTGGCTTGGGTTAACCAGGATTCACTCCAGGTGGGGAAAGGGCCTCTTGCCCCCTGAAAGACTGGTCTACCTCCTGCTTGAACAAACTCAGGGTCTGTCAAGAAAGAAATGCTGTCAAGAAAGAAATCTTGGGTAGGTCACAGTGAACATTATTACTGCACTCTGGAGTGAGAGATTATGGAAAAAACGGACTGGAAGAGACTTGACCCTTTTATATCACCTTCTGCAGATTTATGGAGATTTTCCTGAAGGATATAATAGACCACCTGTAACCTTTTTAGTGCCTATAATCCTCATTCTAAGGATATTATTTATATGACTTCGAGCTATTCATAAAACAATGGATTGGCTCAAGTTCCTGCCTCTGAAAGGTTGTCAGAGCCAAACGGATGGTTCTCAAAGGCCAGGAAAATTAAGTGAGTGAGGGAGGAATCCATGGGTGCCTGGACTTCAGTGCAGGTGACGGGAACATGGACAGAGTAGGCTGTCAAAAAGCCAAAAGCATCAGCAGTCCGTTTGTGAGAACTGAGGGATAGGATAGGCGGGGAATTATAAGTAATTAGCACTTTGGGACAACTTGAGATTGTGGCCAAAGTCATCCAGGAAAATGTGTGTCAAGTTCTGGAACTCTGATTTCTTTTTTTCCATGGCTGCTGCTTATTTTTAATCTTCTAGCAATAAGAAAAATGTACATGATGAAGGCAGGTGGCAAAGCCGAGGTGGTGATATTTCACGGAGCCCCACTCAGTGCTCTGTGTCTACATTATTGAGGAGCCCAGCTTCGAAGTAACAAATCATTGCTGAACAGGGCCTGAAAGCTCCAGACCAACTGTTACTTTTCTCCAAATCTTTTTGCCTCAGAAGACCTTGGAAGCCAGAAGCCACGTGGACCCCGGAGTTTTATTTAGAAGGCTTGGGCTCTGCGCCCTGCACCCTGATGGCCCACCTGGGGCCAGCCAAGTGGCTGCACCTGGGACATCCTCCCGAGGCCGAGAGGCAGAAGCTGCGACACGCACTCAGCCCGGCTGCGTCTCCATCTCGGGCTTCCTGGGAGGCAGGCGGAGCGAGGCACACGGGCAGGCAAGGCAGATGTCTTGGAGCTGAGGGAAAGTAAAAAAGGAAGTAGGGAATTTGTCTGACAGACTCCAGCGAGCAAAATTAGCATCAGCCACAGGCAGGAGGCTCTCTAGTCATTTTCCCTCTGCTTGAAACCTCAGTAATTTTGCAGAAAAAACAGACATTTTGAGCTATTGCATCCAGCACAGTAGGGGAACCAAATGGAGAGAATGGGACTGTATTCATTATTCATTTAGGTCAGTCTTTCTCAAAGGATTATACTGTGCAATATGGTGCCCTAGACCCTAGGGTCGTGGGAGTAAGGGTGTTGGAGTTAAACAGGGGTGCCCTGGAGATCTAGCATCAGGGTTGGGTTTCTAGAGAAGCCCATATATAGGTAAGAGCCGGACTTCCGGGAAGGATGACTGTGTTGATACTTCCTAGCTGTATGACTGCTGGCAAGTTAGCCTCTAGGCCTCAGATTCCCTGTTTGTAAAATGGGAATAATATGAGGATCTGTAGGATGAAGTTAATGTATATAAGATGTTCAATAGAGTCAAAGTGCCCCTCAATGTCAGTCACTGGCAGTTGTCATCAAGGGAATGGGAATGACTTCGTCACAGGGATAAACCTGACCTGCTTACATGTATTCCCACCTCTTTTTATTGTGTCAGAAACAGAGTGAAATATCCACAAATGTATGGCTCAGTGAATTACTCACTGTTCAGTACACCAGCCAGGTGCTGTGACAAGCTAGTCCCAGCTATTTAGAAGGCTGAAGCTGGAGGATCACTTGCTTACAAATTGGAGGCCAGCCTAGACAACATAATGAGACCTCATTTCAAAACACACAAACAACACACACATTAAATATACTCATTAAGGAAAAGAAATGGAATATTAACAGGACCCTATAAGTCTCATTTGTGTTTCTTTCCAATCCAACTGACCCTTACAAAGGTAACCCCCATCCATTAATGAAATACCACCTTACTTAGTACTATTACTGTGGAAGTATCCAACTCTAACACTCTTAAGAAATGTATGTGGATAGACTTATATAAAATACAGTCTTCAGTATTTCACTTCTGCTTAAGATTGTAAGACTCATCCATGTTTAAGTGTGTAGCCATAACTCATTTATTTGTATTATTGCATAATGTTCCATAAGCCTCATCCTTTTTATTAGAATGCACATGGCTTCCACTTCATAGGTACTGTGAATAATGCCACTGAACATTGTCTAGGCACATATCTAGGAATGCTATTGCTGGGTATTGTGTCCTTTTATAATTTATGTATGTGTGAGTCTTAATAAAAAATGCCAAGTGGATTCCCAAATTAGTTGTGTCAATTAATACTCTTACTAACATTGTAGTACAAGCTAATTACTTTGAATCCTTGTCAATAATCAATATTTTCCAGCTTTTTAGTTTTTCCCATTCTGGAGGATAAATGGTAATGTCTTGCAAATTTAATTTGCATTTCTCTAATTAGTACCATTAACACCTTTATTTATTTACATTTCATATGTTTCTTGGTCATTTCGTTACATTTTTTGAAATGCCTACTTTAGTTGCTTGCCCATTTTTCTGTTGTCTTTTTCTTACTGATTTGTAGTTGTTTATATATTCAAGACACGAGAACTTCATTGACTATATTTTACAGATAACTTTTCTTTTAACGGATCTTGATGGACAAAAACCTTAATGTGGTTAAATGTGTTAACTTTTCCCCTTATGATATTTTTATATTTTTTAAAAAAGTATTTCCTTATAAATGAGGTTTTGATGCTATTATAGAATATTCTAGAAGCTCTAGTGACCTTTATTTCTTCTTTCCTTCCTTCATTCCTTCCTTTCAATCCATGGCGGTACTGTACTGGGGATTGAACCCAAGGTCTTCTCACTAAACTACGTTGCCAAGCTTACTTATTTTTTATTTTGAGATAGCATCTCACTAAGTCAGATGCTCCTGCTCCTGTCTACCCGAGTGCTGAAACTACAGGGTGTGCACCGTGTCCCGTTGTGTTTTATTTGTTTAAGTGACATTCAAGTTGAGTATGGAGTGAGGTAGGGTCAAGTAATCTGACATTATTATAATTTTTGTTTGAAGATCATTCTTTGCCTTCTCACTTGCAATATAAACTCTGTCATAAATTAACAGTCCACATATATATGGGTCTGCTTGTGAACTCTTTGTTCTGTCATTCTGATCTATTACATATCATCCTTTTTAAATTATGATAACATTTTCACGATTCTAGTAGAATAAGTCCTTTTATCTACCATTTCTTTGAGATTGTCTTCACTATTTATCTATTAAAGTAAATTTACCTTATACTCAGTTACTTTTTTAAAAAAAATTAATTCCTTTGAAAATTGAAAATTTTCAAGTGTATAGAAAAGTTTGAAGAATACTACAAATCAATATTTTTCCTGAACCATTTGAGAGCTGCCAACATCATACTCATCACTCCAAATTCCCCACGCAAGAACAGCCTTCTACATGACCAATATACCATCGTCAGATTGTGGAAAATGGCCGTTGCTACTTTTCAATCCTTGTTCAAATTGTGCATCCCATGATGTATTTTATAGCAAAAGAATCCAGTGTAGGATTATATACTGTATTTAGTTATTGTATCTTTTTTGTTTCCTTCAATTTGGATCAGTTCTTCTGTTTTTTTGTTTTGTTTTGCTCTCAGCTTTCAAAATTCCAACACTTTGTTGTTTTGTAGACAGGCCCTCACTTGGGTGTGGCTGATGTTGCCTCGTGATTAGATGCACGCTACACACTTTTTGGGCAGGAATATCACAGAAGCAGTGCTGCTGTTCTCACATCTGAATGTGTCTCAGAGTGATTTTAATGGTAATTACTTGATTTAGGCCATATTGGTCAGGTTTCTTCACTTGCTTTATAGATTATAAACTGATGGTCTGTATGGTTTGAGTGTGTCCCTCAAGGGTTCATGTGTTGGAAACTTAGTTTGCAGTGCAGTGATGTTGAGAGTTACCAAATCTTTAATACAAGGTTGTTAGATAACTGGGAGCACCATCTTCAGAAGGGTAATTTTTTAGGACCCACTTCTTGTGAGAGTTGTTATAAAGTTCCAACATCGGCCCCTTTGTACTCGCTCTCTACATTCTTTCTCTTTGGCTTTTTATTTTGCCACATGATCACTCTTGCAAAAGATGCCATCTGTTACAAGGTTTTTGCCAGAGTTGGCACTGTGCTATTTGGACTTTCAGCCTCCAAATCAGTGAGCTAAATAAACCTCTTTTCTGCATAAGTTACCCACTCTCAGGTATTTTGTTATAGCAACAGAAAACAGACTTAAACAGGAGATAAATGGAGACATAGTCTGCTTCTTAAAAAACATTCCTTTCTAGTTTTAACATCTATTGAAACTTCTTGGCTGAATTATTATGGTGGTTGCCAAATAAAAATTTCGTAATTCTTTCATTCCTTTCATAACTTTTAAACTTGCATTCTAGTCCATTATTTTATGCTGTAGGAAAACTTTCCTATTTGTTTGTTTTTATGGACCCATGGTATCTATATGGGCTCTCCCATGCTACTCAATAGGTTACTATCATTCTTCAGTTTCGTACTAAAACTGGATTTGTTCACATTTTGTGTTTTTCCTGCTCCAGGCCTGGGTTAGACATTTCCTCAAGGAGCCATGCTTTCTTTTAAGGGAGGATGGTGCTTAAAAATCAAGATCTGGGCATCTGGTGTGCCCTACTTCCATTAATATGTTCTTGTTCTCAGTTCCTCTATGACAGAGGTAAGGCACATTCTTATGAATGCACACATATGTGCATATTTTTATGCAAGTGTGAATATGTACATATAAATATGTGTGTACATTTATATCTACATTTGTTTTAGGGATATATATATATATATATTTCATACTATAATTTTATAACAATATCTCTAATTAATTCCAGAAAACAGTAGAGTTCATTCTAATTTTATCCCTTCCATCTTTTTCTTATTCTCTTATCTGACAATAAGGAACTTATCTTCTATTGCTCTCAATATATTTATTTATAAAATCAGTACCCTCTGCAGATAACCACTTTCATGCCACTGTTCTTCTCCCACCAAGGCAGCCATCTCCTCCTGTCACTCTGGCACTGACACTAAAGCTGGACACCCTCCTAACTCTGCTAAGGGGTCTCACTCTTGGTCACCATTCCTCCAAACCCTTCGTGAAAGCCTGCATTGCCAGGGTCTGTCTGATGGCATTTGGACTGAATTATTCAGGAAAAAAGAAAGATTGGGTAAAGGAAGGCACTCAGACATTTTCCATTATAACTAACGAACCTTACCTGAACACTCCTCATGGCTAATCAGAAGGTAGAAGCCATCCAAAGTGAGTAACCTCATCCTCTCATGACCAAATCCTCTAGCTGTCTCATCTATACTCAGAAACCTGAACTTCCTCTGCCACAGTGGAAGAACCATTCCTATGCTAAGGTTGGATTCTGGCCTCTTGGTCTGCTCAAGGATTTTCCACTGAAATACTATCTTTCTGGTTATTCACATACAAAATTGCTATATCTTAAAATGAAATAAAACTCCTACAGCCCCACTTCTCCTACTTTCCTCTCTCCTGCTTTTAGTAAAACTTCTTAAAAACTTCCTCACTCCTTCCTCTTCCCAAATCCATTCTCTCCTCAACCCATTCAGACTTTCATTCTAGGCTTTCTAGCTAGGCTTTCATTCTAGCTAGTCACCAACAGTGTTTATCAAGGGACTTCCATGTTGTTGAAGTCCTTAGCTAATTCTGTCCTCACCTTATTCAGTTCAAAGCAGCATTTAATACAGATGGTCATTCTGTTTCTTGAAACACTTTCTTCCCTTGACCTACATGTTGGCCTTGGTTGGTTGCCCACCTTCGTGGGCATTCTCTCTTGTTGCCCACAGCTTGCTCTCCCTCTTCTCCAGCCTGTCAGTGTTGTAGAATCCTAAGGCTTCCCTCCTCCCTTTTACATTACCCCCTTCCACTTCCACCTGGAAAATGGGAACTCAAATCTTCCCTCCAGTCCAACGTTTATCTAATGACCTCTCAGCCTTCTCCATCTGGAATTGTAATTCATGTATTTAACTTCATAAATCAACACTGGATACTGCTTCCTGCCACACCACCCCCACATCCTGCTGGTGTTACAAGCCTCTATCACAATAAATAGCACCATGTCATTAGTTGTTCAGGTCATTTTGGAGATTTTTCCATTCATTTGATTTCTGTCTTTTCCTCATATCCCTATCTAATGCAACAGTCAGTGTTGCCAGATCAATATTGGTCTATAGATTTCTAAATCTGTCTTCTCATTTTCTTCACTGTTCTCAACCTAGTACAAGTTCCCACTTCTTGCTTGGATCATTAGTGCAGTGACATTCTAATAGTCCTCCTGCTTCCATTTAACATGTACTGTGACTATACTCTTAACAAAGCAGCCAGAGTGCTGCTCTTATAATCATAACTCATAGCAATGGGTGGCTCAGCAGAAAAACCCTCCAATGGGTTTTTATCACACTCAGAATAAAATTTGCCATGGACAAAACAGTCCTACCTATTCTATCCCATGTACTCCTAACCTCAGCTCCCAACACTTTGTCTTTTTCACTTCATTCAAGCCACATTGATTTCTTTATTGTTGCTCTAACATGTAAGACTTGACCCTGCTACAGGACCTTTGTGCTCAAATATTCCCCTAGCCTGAAAGACACTTCTTCCAGATTTTCACATGGCTGGTTGTATTACCACAGTCAGGAATCTGCTCAGAGGTCTCCTCCTTATAAGTGGCTGTCTTTACCACCCAGTCTAAAATAGCACCCCCCTGAGTATCTATTCTCTTTTCCTGAATTCTATTCTTTTGGCTTTTAATATCTTGCATAGTATTCATCACTCCTTGACCTTATGTTTATGGTACTTGTCCTCTAGAATGCATCTATGGAATAAGGACCACGTTGTCTTCATTTATCTGTATCCCTAATGCCAAGAATAGGGCCTGGTATAGAGAGGATATATTGATTTGATGAAGTTAGAAGTGATTCTGGAAATGCCAGTGGTTGGAAACTACTTTTCCAAGTTCCAAGTAAAGAGAGGCATGGGGAGGTAGTGGAAGGAGTGAATCCCTCAGGCAATAAGCAAATCTTCCCTTATGGAATGAAGAGTGCTCAGGAAAACTCCAGACAAAAACCTCTATGTACTTGTTATGGTTTATATCTGGATGTCCCCACAAAGCCTTATGTACTCAAAAGGCTTTTTGAGGATGATTGAATCTTGGGGGCATTATAGCTAAATGTGATATTAGTAGGTAGAGTTTGGTTAGAATAGGCAGGTCACTGTGGATGTGACCTAGGAAGGCATATCTCTCTCCCTGATTCTTCCCTTCACTCCTGCTTCCTTGTTACCATACCATGACCAGCTTCTTTGTTATGCCCCTCTGCCATGTTGTTCAACTATGGTCTTAAGCCTCTAAAATGTGTGAGCCAAAATAAACCTCTCCTTTAAATTGTGGGTGTTACTTATTGTGTCCCAGCAATAAGAAAAATTTTAAGACAGATTTTGGTACCAAGAGTGGGTCTGTTGCTGTGACTACCTGACTATTTGGTTTGGAACCGGTTTGTCAGAAGAGTTTGGAAAGTTTTGGAGATGCCAGCTGGAGCAGCTCTCTAGAATGCTATAAGCTGTGCTTGATGGGAGATTCTGGTTGGAACACAACAAACTAGAATGCTAATAAAAAGCATATGGTAAAGACCAGCCTCAGGGTGTTTCAGTTGTCAGCAAGACTCCACTGGCAGTTGGACCCCAGACCATATGTTATGTTCAGGCAGAAAATGTGTCCACATTTTGCTCATATCCTGAAACTTTGTGAGAGACTGAGATAAGAGTGGTAGATTAGTCTGGAGGAACTATCAAAGCTCCCCATTATTCAGGCAGTTGCATGTATAATGCTTGCTGTTGTTAGTCAGGTTTATACTAAAAACCGGAACTAAATAAATCATTTGGAAAGTTTTCAGTTTTGCCAGAAATAAAAGGCCTTCAAAATTTTAGCCAAGGAGAGTTTGTTGCTGAAGATTAGCATTAAAAAGAATTCAAGTGCTTTGCATCAGGACAATAGGAAGGATGTCTCGAGGGTGTATGAGAAATAGCAAGACCCCAACTTTTGGTCTGCAAAAGTGAAAGACTTTGCTTTGAGAAAGGAGCTCAGGAAATCCAGCTCATTCAGGGCTATCAAGGAGTTTTCTGGAGCTCAGCGATCCAGACACTAGGAGGCCTCTGCAACAAAGATACAAGGGGTCCCAGTTACTGCTCAAGCCAGAGGCAGACTTGGCATCATACATGTGGTGCCAGTTTTTCAGCTTGCAGGATACAGAGAGAGACTTCCACCCAGATTTCAGAAGGTCTGGAAGGCCAGGCAATGTGTCCCTGAGAAGGCAATATGTGATGCTGTGGAGTGTAGCCAAAAATTCAGTGGATAAATCCAAGAATCTTTTGCAAAACTGCAATATAAGAGAAAAATTGTAAGAACTGAAGCAGGTGGTGCTATAGGAGTTGGGATATCCAAGTCATTTGGAGTCCATGTCTCATCATAATTTGCTATGAAGGTACAGAATTCAATGCTTGTCCTGATGGGTTTTAGTACTGGTTTGGTCCCATTCTTTTCTCCCCACTTTTGAACTCTTATTTTTCCCTTTTGGAATGGGAATGATTACTCTGTGCCATTGTATATCAGCAGGTTTAATTTTCTTTTTGATTTTTACAGGGACTCAAAGAGTTTGCTTTGAGTCTTGAAGAAAACTTCAGACTTTTCAGCAATGCTAGAAGTTAGGACTTTTGCAACTCTTGGAGATGGACTAAATTCATTTTTCACAAAGAAATGTGCAGGAGTCTTTTGGGAGTCAGGAAGGGAATATTAATTTATATCTGAACATCTCCCCAAAGCCCTATGGACTTAAAAGTGGGACTTTTGAAGGATGATTGCATCAAGGGTGCTACAGCTAAATGTGATGTTAGGAGATTGGGCCTGGTTGGAAGACATGGGTCATTGGAGGTATGACCTGGGAGAGTATATCTTCGTCCCTGGCCTCTCCTTTTACTCTGTTTTCCTGGCTGCCATGGTGTGAGATTTTCCTCTGCTACCCCTTCTCTTGCCTTGCCATCTTGCCTTGGAGCTGGTGACTATGGATTGAAAATACGAGCCAAAATATACCTTTCTTCAAGAAAGTGGGTGGAAGGTATTATGTCCCTGCAATGAAACAGTGAGCAAGACACTCTGAAGCATCATGGCCCTAATAGAGACCCCTAAGCCCTCTTCTGCTTCTTTCCACTGTTATATTTATTGGGAGAGAAATTTAGTGGGAGAAAAACACTCTGGACCTCAGTTCCTGGTATTTCCAATTTCCCTTGCTAAGCACCTGACAATGAAGAGTGGGTTCTCTTTTATTTTGGGTTTGTGTTTAATGTGGCTGCTGCAAAGGCATTTTAAGAACACAGAGGTAACTCAAAATAACCCCCACAGTAGGCTTGCTGACATGCTGTTCACCCTCTTGCTCTGCAATCTGCCTTGCATGCTTGACATAAAATGGCAATACCAGTGGCAGGTTTACGTTCATACTGTCATTACTTTGTGGTTCTGTCTCTGAGACTGGGGTGCAGTTACCCCAGGAAGATGCACAACCAAGTAAAAATGTGTAGGATGTCTTTGCTTGCCTGCCTTGATGCTGACTGAGGAGCATGGCCTATAACAATAAAATAAATAATATACCTTCAGTCCTCAAATCTATAGGCAGTAGATTAATAGGTAGTTGGTTCCACTGATTTGGCCCTCAATTCTGGTTTTATATATATACAGAGTGCAATGGCTTTCAAGCCATGCTGTGGGCAATGACAAGGGTCAGTAGCAGCTTTGGTTAATGGGCATACCTGAAAGGAGAGGGGGCTCTGCAGGAGGCTCCCCAGATGTGGGCCACTCAGGGTCCAAGTGCTGACTGCCTACAAAGTCACTACTGGTATGGAGTTGTCCCCTGCAATCTAACCTCTGGCTTCCACATCTGCATGTGAAAATCATTATGAAAATGTAATTTACTCTGAACCCAGAGTTCTATTCATAACCTACTGTCCTTTGAGAGAAGTGACAATGACCACAGGCCAAGAGGATTCCCCCAGGAGAGGTGGAGAGGAGACTGTGTGGAAGGTGAGCAAAGTGGTGAGGGAAGCCAAGCTTCTGGGCATGGGGACATCTGTGAAGTGTGTGCCTTACCTAATCAAACTCACTGCAAGAGGTATGAAGCACTTTATTAAATTGAGGTGTAACTATTTTTCATTTAGAGTTGACTTGGCTTGGTTCAGGGACTAAACTGAATAGTTCCCATTTCCAAGTTACTTAACTGAAAAGTATAATTTGGTAACCAGATTTTCTGAATCCAAAGTGGATTTAACATTGGGGTGGCCCTCCAAGATACAAGGATCCTATTGCTGTGGCCTAGAGAAGACCATGTACTCACCTGGAAGGGAAGGAAAATAGAAGACATCTTTAGGTTGGATTTTTGCTTCCTCATCTATACTAAATTCCATTCTCTTGAGAGGCTCTGCCATCAGTACTGAGGTTGGACACACCAGAAGCCAGCGTGCACGTGATGATACAAACTTTCTTCACCTTTCACTCAACATCAGCCCGAGGCAGACCGAATTAGGTGCATAGTCACTTTTCTCCCAAATCCAGGATGCAGTAATCTTAAGACTCTGGAAGGTAATGGAATTGAAAGCTCCAGAAGTGCCTGGTGCCTTGGCCGTAACGCCTAACAAGGAGGACCCTGTCTGATGAGTGGGCTGGCTGCCACTCTGAGCTAGGGGGAACAAACTTACTTTATCTTCAGTGTCATCATTTAATTTACTGAGACTGATGGGGAGAGCTGGGGAACAGCCTGAGCTGGGCTCTCCCAGCCACAGCAGCAGGAGGCACCTCCTTGCTGAATAAGGGACGTCTTGCGAGTTTCATCTCACTCAGCTTGAAAGTTACTACTGCTCCCTTCTCCCCAGTCATACCTCACCTGGGGGTGTTGGTTAAATGGATAAAGGTCAGGCTTATCTAAATTGGGATCATTAAATGACTCTTCCTATATAACCATGGATTCAAAATGAGTGAGGCAAGAGATGGGAAAGGAGTTTCTGGGAATATCCCAAACTGTACACAAACATCCTTGGGCAAGTGCTATCGCTGCATTGTAAGGATGTGACAAGGGTCCCTAACCTCATTCTGTGCTGTTGGTTTATTGTCTGCACCTCCAAAACAAGAAGTCAGGGTGAGGAGAATAAAACCTCAACCCATTACATTTTGTACTCTTTCAAAGACCCAGAAGAGGCAAAAACCAAATGTCCATTAATAGAATGTTTTAAAATAAGCTATACACTTGTTAATGCATGTATTCTTTGCTGGCTGGTACAGGTAATGCCATTGGTGCCATGATCGTTTGTTCCTGGAATGATTCAGACTGTGGGTCTCAACTATACAAAGTGGCTGCATCTTAGCCCAGACTCTGCCTGGCCACTAAATCCAGGGCAGCGATGGGTTTACTGTTTAAAATCTGATCAAGATAAAAAAAAAATTATAGGAAAAGTACAATCAAAGCACAAGGAACTAAATAAAAGTTTTTCTTTTCAGAGAATTTTAGTTCCATTTACCTCATTTATATGTTAAGAACTGCAAATATAATTATTAACTTATAGGAAGTACTAAATACTAAAGAGGAGGCTGGAGAAGATAGGATTATCAAAAATGACATTTTAATGAAAAGGACCACAGCAGTCCTCTTAGTACGATCAGCCTAAGGGTAAGTGGCTTTCCTCCAAGTGTGGCAGTGGTACCAGGGCAAGAGCCTGACTCAGCCCCCAGGATAAGTACCTTTGAACTCCTATACCGCTTACCTCTCAGGAAGCCTGAAATAGAGTGGAAAGAAAAGTTTAAACATACAAAAGAGCCTGAAGAAAGGGAGAAAGATGGTAGAACAGAAAAGCAGCTATAGAAGAAAATTTGGAGGAGGAAGACAGGAAGGGAGCAATGAGAAAACCTGAATATTTTTCTTTTCTCAATGAATATTAACTCATTTATTCCGTCAATGTTCCAATTCACTTGTTTCGAATTACAATAGGTTCCTGCTGCCTTTTCAATTGTTCAACTGCTCTAATTCTTTTTATTAATTTTCAAGAATACAATGTATTGCTATAAACCATAATTGCTATGTTGGTACAATAGGTCTCAAACTTATTCCTGAAATAATGGAAACTTTGTAGTCCTAATTTTTAAATCTTGAAAGTTAGCTCTTGTGACTTATAGAAATACAACTTTCTGGCAAAGACAACTAAGTTGTAGGCTGGATGACATCAAGCCAAGAGCCATCTGCTAAGCCAGGGAAATTGAGGACACGTGGCTGCTATTTGGTTCTAAGACCATGCTGCTTAAGTCTGTCGTGGGAAGGACTCTCGGCTGCCCAGTAGGCCACAAGTATTGGTGGACTAACTAATGAGGATTAGTCAATGATTCTTTAAACCTTTCACCACTGGCAAGTTTTCTGTTGTAAATTACTGACTTTTCAAAGAGAGGGCTTTGTGGCAGTTCAACCCAGCTGTCTTATTAAGTATGATGATGTCTCACCAGCTTTCAAAATTCTTTATTCTTCTTGGCTTCCTGAGCTGAACTACTGTGGTTTAAGGTGTGTTTTATTTTATGGAGAAACTGGAACCTATTGCCCATGAACCTCCCATAATTGCCACACTCTTCCCAAGCTGCTGACCTGGTCACGGTGGTGATGCTGTCAATAGGGTGGTCTGCAAAGGTGTAGAAAAAGGCATCATCTCCTCCTCCTCCAACTTCCCCTAAAGTGCTCTTTCCCCCTTGCACTCACCGTGTGTATCCAAATGATAAAGTAAGAGTCATAGTGCTGCAAGAGATGACCTGACAAACCACCCGATCCTATGGATTTAACCAGTTTTAAATTCCTGATTCTTTAGTGCTGCATTTTTTTGGCAGCAACAAGAATGGCAGCCTGAGATATGCCAAGCTCTTGGCTCTAAAATGCAAAACAGAAGAGTATAGGAGGGAATTTGTGAGTTAGAGGATTTGCAAACACTGTAGCAAGTCACCGTGTAAACATTTGTTTTTGTGTACCTTTTATTTCTCTCAGGCAGCTACCTGGATGCCATCCTGACAGTGCCAGCTAATGACTCCTTTATTTGCACATAAATGAACTCAGCATATTTTGCACCATTAAGAAAAAACCACAAAAGAAAACTTAGTAACAAAACTCTGAAATATCAACAAAACCAATTCATTAAATAGTAATTTCAGAGTAGCTCAGCAATTATGGAGAGGGTCTTTTGTATCACTCGGCATCACCATTGAGCCACAGGTGTGCTGCCATGTGTTCATGAAGATATCATTCAGATGGAGCCAGTCCAGGGCCTTGAACTCAAGAAGCCAGTTGTATTTACATAGGGTGGTTGAAACGGTCTCATAACAAGTTTGTCCTGGCTTTTTTAAAGTCCTATGACACTTCCTGGGTCTGACCAAATAAGTTATGCATTATGACTCTACACCATAAGCCTGAAAATCAGGATCTACTATTGGTCACTTATGCAATAGAGGTGCAGTGGGAGAGGTGATGTGGGTAGGTCCCACAGCTGGGAAACAGCAGAGCTGGGTGTGAACACAGAGGCACTGTATTTCAGAGCCTGTATTCTTAATCATTTTGCTAAAACTGCTCTCTGTAACACAATAAAAAGTGAAATGAAAATTCTATATGACAGAAGATATTTAGATGACACCACAGAGCACTTGGCATCTTCTCCTGTTTCTTGGAAGGACTCTCCTTCCCACTTTGCTTCCACCTCACTCAAGTCCAAGGCCACATCTCAGTCCTTGTTGAAAAGGAAGACTTATAATTAGGATGTTTCAATGAAATCGGAAAGAGGTGAAGCTCAACTGTTGATTTTTAAAACATTTTCACAGTATCTCTGGGTCAGAAGGTCCTACCCAGGTTATCTAATCTGCTTCTTGCTCCAGGCAGGATGATTTAAGTCATCCCAAAGAAAGGAAGTTTCATGCAATTTGTGAGCACCTCACTGAATGTCTACCGGAGGCACACTCTGAGGAGTGCCACTTGTCTGTCTCAGATTGCTCCACATGACTTGAGCACTGTTTAGAGGAAAGATATGGCACAAATGCAAATTAGTAACACTAAAAATCAGCTCAGTTCCCTTATGCATCTACCCCAGCCAAAGGAATGTTCGAGGCCCCAAGCTACAATGCCAGTCAGTCTTTGTCAGAAAATATATTTATTATTGATGGTGAGTAAAGTTGTCAGTATTCATGTTAGAGGCTGCATAAGCCAAGGTTGTTTTTATATTTATAAAAATGCCTTATTTCATTTGTAATCATAAACATTATTCCAGTAAAAGAGGAACATTCTCTCTCCTTTTTTTCTTACTTGCATGACCAGCATAATAAGTTAAAATGAAATAGCTCTTAGATAGTCAAAGAAAAGGAAGCAAGGGGAAATGAGCAAGCCACAGCCTCGGCAGTTCCACACAGCACCTTCTCCTGGAGCTCTGTGTTTTTGCTCCTTCCTGTCTCCACTCCAATTAGCTCAGCCTCCCCACCTGCGCCCAGCTTTGTTAGAGGTGAAGTCACCAAGAGATGGAGCCTGATGTGCAGAGACATATCTCGTGGTCAGTAGAAGTTGAACAGAGAGTACAAAACAGTGGAGAGCACTGCCCTTCTCTTTTATTTTTTCATAAATTGGATTTACTGGTACAGAACAGTGTTCTTTGATGACTGACTCCTGATCTAGACCTTGGCTTCTCAAACTGTTGCTGATCAACACATGATAGGATTCTGCTGAGTTCATTTTCTGGTGCTTCTCTTTAGTGGTCTTCTCTTTAAGTGCATTATTTTCTTTCTTGGAAAAAAAGTGTTCCACTTCTGGAATTAAAGGTGGAGGAGTTTTACATGTTCTAAAGTTGATTTTATCCTCCCTTCTCCAGCATGCTCTGTAAGAGAAACAGAGAGCATCAGTTGTACTACCAGAAAGAGGGGCATAAGGCAGGAGAGACAGCAGTTAACTACTGAGCATCGTTTAAATTGTTTTTAAATATTTTATGTTTTCCAAAAACATAAAATAAGGCATATGCTTGCTGGCCTCAAAAATTACTACTGTACCATGAGTACTATGTGCTGTAACAGGTATAATCTCCAAAGGACCCGTTACTCCAGCCCCCCAGGGGAATGCCCTAAGGAACTGTGGCTTGGATGGTGGGGTGGGAGGAATGAAGGAGTGGGAAGCATGGGTGTCATCTCACTATAGGGGCATGTGGCAGTGTGGTCACAGTGACAGAAGGAAGTGGGAGAAGAGAGAGGTCAGAGCCAAGGGCTCTGAGGAGGAATCTGTCAAATGAAGAACATGAGTGCCCCTCCCAGACACCTCAGCAACTCTAAGGACGTTCATACTGCAGCGATGCAGATAGGAACCGTTTGTGAACTGCAGAGATTGTCCCTACTTTCAATTTAGTTATTCTTATGGATGGAGGGTGGCAGATAGGGATAATTCTTAACTATCAGATTACAACTGCACAGCTACTAGGTCAGGGGGGTATACTTCACTCTTAAGAGATCTTTAAGAAGAAAACAAGAGATCTTCATCCTTTCAGTTCTGAAGTTTCCTGGGAGAGGGTCTGTGAGGCCCAGGCTGCCTCCAGTTCACAGGATCAGGCTTTCCTCTGGCTCTTACCTTCCAGCCACCAGGGCACTCAGCTCTACTCTACGGTCTCTCTGCACTGTTAATGCACTCTCTGCACTAACACATGTACCATGGAAACTAAAAAATAATGCAGAGTAACGATTTACTAATTTTTATTTATTCTCTAAATATATATAAAACTTATTGTCTTAAGTAACAAATGCACACAGTAAGAAAATTCAAAAGGATCAAAAGCGTATCTAAGAAAAAAAAAAAGTTTTTCTTTCTCCCCTTTTCTAGTTTCTTGTGGATACATCCAGAAAAAGGTAACAGTTCAAAAAAGGGCAGTTCTGCCTAACACAGAGGACATAACTCTGTAGCTGGAGCAACCAGGGTAGGCATCTCAGATGAACTTTCACCACAGGCAGAATGTAGGCAGAGGCCTGGGGAGAGGGCAGGGAAGGGTAGAGATGCCAAGCAGAGGCAAAGATTCCTAATGGGCAAGGAGGGAGATAAAACTTCACTGAAAGAAAGGTCACACACTCAGGATTTACAGAGAGAAAGTGTAAAAGAGGCCCAGAACGGACACCAGGCGGAGATGCTTCTCGCTGGCCACTGGAAAAAATTTTGGGAATGTGCTTTTACATAGGGGAATGACATCTAGAAAGGTTAATAGGAATGATATCCTTGGTACGATGACTCCAACAAAGGAGTCTGAGGCAGGAAGACCAGGGAGGGGCACATTAGAAACCACAGGGGATATACTGAGCCGCAAAAAGACACAGGATGAAAAAGAAAGTGAGACCCTTGGTGACAGAAAGAGTATGTGGGTGGGGTACCACAAGAATAAGGTGGACAGTAAGAGAAGCCAGGAAAGAGGAAAAGAGGAGAACAAATTCTGGGTTTGTGATTTAGATGATTTGGGGTGAGATATTCCACATGAAAATGCCTGACAAACTGGATTTTGGAAGAGAGATCAAAATTATCTATAGATTTAAGGTCAAAAATAAAGAAAAAAGATTGAAGAGGAGGCAGAAAGCCAAGTGGAAAGTCAGAAGAGTATGTTGGGGAAAGTACAGAAGTGAAAAAGTGGACAAATTACCTACTGATTATTCTAAAGTGTTCATAATTAAAGCTTTCTAGATAGTTTATGTCTATAGTCATGAAAGAATAGATTTAAAAGCAGACAAACTAGCTAAAGAGAGAAGCAGAAAACTAGCACACAGAGAAGCAGAAAGAAAAGCTAATTTACTCAAATGGGAAATAAATTACAAAAGTTAGTTGTGTTTAAGCCGGGCATGGTGGTGCATGCCTGTAATCCCAGCAGTCAGGGGGCTGAGGCAGGAGGATTGCTGCAAGTTCAAGGCCTGCCTGTGCTACAAAATGAGTTCAAGGTCAGCCTGAACTACAGAGTGAGACCCTGTCTCAAAAACAAAAAAAGTCAGTCGGGTCCAGAAGAAACAGGGAAAACTGAGTAGAACTGGAAGTCTGTCCGGCAGGGTTGCTCTGTAACACACTAGCATGTGAGGTGTCTCTCAAGCCTATTATCACAAGAGTTCTGTGTTGGTAGGGAAAATAAAACACTGAGCAGCTACATGCAAGACTCAGACACCTCCTGGCAATGTCACAATGTCATAGCATCTCATTTGTGCTCACTCCCTTGTGACTTGATCTAGGTGGAAGTTTCCACGATTACATGGATGGGCACTCTGTAAGTTTCTAAAGTACAGACAACCTCACCCTGACATTCTTTATTAAATTCAAAATGGAAACCAAAACAAAACAGGTCTATACTGAGCTCATCCAGGGATAGCCAGTGATGACGGAGGCCTATTTAAGAGTGATGCTGTTTGCCCAGTGTGCATTTAGGGGTTACAGATTCACTACACTTTTGCACACATCAAGGGAACTTTAAGCAGGTGCCAGCTGGTCAAGATTTCACAGCTGTACCTCTTTGTATATTTTAAGGTCCTAAGTTATAAGGATGTGTGACAATCTGCCTCTTTTCAAATGTTGTAAAATAATCTATAGCTACTACCACATAATTAAAGCAATATTTCAAGGGTTTCTGGAGAGTTTAAGGATTCTTTAACCATTCTTTTCTCTCTAAACAGAAATAGGTACTTTATTAGACAAATCACGTAATAATAAAATATAAGGCTCTCCGGACAACAGCACAAATTGGCCCTAGTCAAACTACTAGGATGTAGGTAGACAGATACAAAACACATAACCCTCCTAACCACATTCACCACATATCCTGCTACATATATCAAAATCCAAATTCTCAAAAATAGAGCAAAGGTTCACTGGGTCTGTATGCAACTCCTTGGAAAGAGGAGAAACCAGAAGAAAGTCCCACAGCTGGTCTATAAATCTGCTGTTGAATTGCACTGGGTGGCAGAAATGGTACAAAACTGCCTTGTTGCTGTCAGAGACCATTAACACAGACAATATCAAGTTGAAATTTTTAAAAGATGAATAAATTGATAAAACAGTCTGTGTTATTACTACGTCATAGCTATGGAGTCAAGCTTTTTTTTTTTTTTTTTTTTTTTGGTACCGGGGATTGAACTCAGGATGGCACACGTGCTTGCAAGGCAGTCGCTTATGCCACTGAGCTAAACTCCCAGCCCTATGGAGTCAAGCTTGCTCAGACAAGGTAGGTCCTGGGTTCCACATTATAGGCTCTCCCACAGTCTCTGGATTGGTTCTGTAAGTAGATGCTGTTGGGCTGAATTTCAACACTGCATAAATTTAACACTGCATAAATTAACATAGGAAATTCCCTGAAGAATGAGGGAGAAGCTTTGCCAGTTATGAAAACCACTTCCTTCATTTAAAGAACTGCTAACACTTAATGTGGAGAAAGAGATTCCTTGCTTTAGCTCATCATTCACATATTTAGGCCTGCAGGAACTTTGTAAACAACTAGGTAAATTATAAAAAGGAGAGAACGCTTCAGGGATTAACTTTGCTCTTTTCCCAAATCTCTTTCTGCTACTGTGGAACAACTGGCAGCTTACACTGTCAAACATGGACAGTGCCCCTAGAGACTTGAGGTGGTGTGTCATTTCACTTATTAAAATGATTTTAACTGCTTTCTTCAAATATTTTTGTTACACAGTAATCTTGCCAACTGATTCCTGAATTGCAGTTTTCTTGCAGGGACTGACTGTCTTCACAAGGTGCCAGCTACTGGATGTCTCAGTATATTTAAGTGAAGTTACAGCAACCAAGGATTGATATGCAGTTTTAACAAAGAGAATGGTTTTTGTTTTGTTTTGTTTTTAAAAATATTACTTAGTGCTGCCAGGGATTTAGTTCAGTGGCATAAGCACCTGTCTGGTAAGTGAAAGGTCGAGTTCAATCCTCAGTACCAAAAAAAATTACTTAGTGCTTCTCTTTGGAGGAGCTTACTCAGCATGGACCCAAGGTTTTGATCCTAATCAGGCTACTAAAGATGCAGGAACAGGTTAATTACATATACACTGGGGAAACCAACATGGGAGTGTGTCCTGAGCTGGACATAGACTGGCACCTGAGTTTTCACTAACAGACAGGAAAAAGTGGGGGCTAGAAGAGAACAGAGCTGTGGAGAGGAAAAAGACAGAATGAGGCAATTGTAAGAGGTAAAAGTAATCTATAAATTCAATTTACGAGAAGCACAAAGCAAGCTTGCCTGTGCATTGAGCACCACTCCTCGCTACCTGAAAATCTGATTAGCTAACTTATTTTGTCTTCAGTGTCTGTCTGTTTGTTCTCCCAAGCTGGGTCTGTTTTTTGTTCTTCCTGCTTTGGAGGAAACACAAGTTAACTTTTCTCTGCTTGGATCTTGTTTTTATATCTTCTATGACAAATACTCTGTGTAATATTCAAATTAAGTTACAAGTAATTAACCGTTTATACAACTTGACGCAATAATAGAACATCAATACTGCAGTTCTAACTCTTGAAGGATGAACACTAGAAAAGAAATCCCTATTAAGAAAAATGAAAAACTATTACCATGGTAATATTTCTTCTATTAGACTCAGATTAAAAAAAGATCAAACGTCATAAAGCAAACTATTTGTCTCAGAAAGTGGTTTAGAAAAGGATTTTTATGATAGAAGAGGCTGGGGTAACATTTAACGTTTGGAATTTAGTTTGCTTTGATATGTCTCCAAATTCAAAAGGCTGCCCCCAGGAAGGGTGGGAAATCTATTATGAAATGCTCGTATGTCATCCTGTATAGTGCAGTCAGGCTGGGAGATTAATAAATATCATTAGGTGATGATGATAAAGAAGGCTTTAAACACAATGAAAACATGCACTAGTGGGTCTTCCCACAGTTAACCTGGATTTATCTTTGTGCTCTTTGAAGGTGGGTGGCATATACATCAGAATCCACCTCTCCATGCAGAGCAGGGTGCCTGGAAATGGTAGAGCTGAGGGAGGGCCTGGTCTCAGCTGTGAACTAGCCAGGAAACCCTCGCTCCTGCCCAAAAATAGCAGGAATGGCTCCTCCTAGGACTACCCAGCCTTAGTGGGAGTAAGAGGAGGGGAGGAGAAGACTTTTATTTAGGGGTTCCTGCTCTCTTCTCATGTCATCTTCCGATGTGTTCTCAAACACAAGGATGCAATCTTAGGGTTGGTGTGATCAGACCTCTTGGATGGATAGACAGTGATGACTTCTTATCTCCCACAAGAGGAAGAACAGACACAGCTGGACTCCTGAAAGGCTGAAGACATCACTACAGTCCCCCCAATGGGTTCTACAGCTAGGCTTCTCAGAATCTCCTGGGGAGTGTGGTGACAGTTTAGGTGCCCAAGTCCCACCTCCAATCTTCTGAATCAGAATCTCCAACCTCATGTGATTCTGAGGTGCACCCATATTCGTGATCTGATTTTACAAAGACCATGGGTTTGGAATGCAGAGCAGTCTCTTCCATACTTAGGAATCACACTCTCTGGGTGCTAAGTCTACAAAGGAAATTGTGAGGCTAGGTACATGATCCATAACGTGCTTTTAGTTCCCACAGCATGGTTCACTATAAATCATTTACAGAACTCTTGCAGAGTTCAGATGAGAAAATCGGAAAACAGAATCCTGATTCTAAGCTACTACACTGTTTTTCAGGTCCTCTTCACACTTAAAATAATAAAAGTAAATATCTGAGCCCTGGTCAAACACAAATCCAATTTACAGGGGAGATAAAATATACTGTTCCTAAGAAGGACTACTGAAATTTGCCAGGGAAAATCCCTTCATATATACCAATACTGTGGTCTTCTATTGTGGAAAACCATGTACTGGAGATGTTATTTATATTTTAGAAATGAGAAAAGGACTAAGTGCACCAGGGATTAATGTCACATTGAGATCTAGCCACATTTATCAAGGCCTTACCCCATGCTCCTGAATGTAGCCAGGTTACTATTTTCAATTATTCCTAAAGGTCAACAAGAAACACAATTCCAAAAGCAGGGGTTAGGGTTAGATGTCCTTAGTTTTGTCTTTCCTTAAGGTGGGCTGATGCCTTGCTTAGTTATCCACTGTCTACTTACTGATTTAAATCTCTGCTCTGGTTCATGAATTCCTCACTCCAGTATCATCAGACTTCAGGCCTGACATGGCCTTTGGGCCTTTCTAGGCTAGCCCTTGCCTCTGATTCTAATATTTCCTTTGTTCTTCTGATCCTGGCTCCCTGCTCCACCTTCCAAATCTCTTACCTCCCATGGTTCACACTTACAGGGTAAGAGGCAGTACAGCACGAGCCAGGGCTGGCCAAGGTGTTCTGCATTTTTTCAATGTACTGTATTAGCCAGCAGTCTACATTCTGTCAGGTAGCACTGTGATAATTATTCTACAATTTACTGTTATGAAGAAAGTGAGAGACTGTTTCTATCACCTCCTTATCTTTTCCATGCCCTTGAGTTCGCTAGGGTTATCAGGAGTGTGAACTCAAGGAAAGGGTATATCACTGAGGGGGGCCAGACAAACCAACTGTAGGTGCAATTTATCTTCCTAAGTTCTAGGGTAAGCAAAATCTAGGAGGCAAAGTCACAACAATCTGGAAGTCTCAAAAGTAAGGATGCTGGCTGTATTAAAAGAGTCACATCACTGGAGTGTGCCCATGAACACATGTGCTTATGCCTGATTATCTCTTCCTGTCATCCGAAAGCAGTGTCAGTCCTAGAACAACAACAGTTCCTGGAAGGCACTCATGAATCTCCTATTTCAAAACCCTCAGTACATCAAAAAAGAAACCAAAACTCTAGTCACCATGATTAGATTAGGGTGCCAGCAACAGCTTTTCCCAATAACCCTATATTCTAGTGAGCAGAGGCAAAATAGATCTGGAAGCTAACAATCTATACCCTCTACTTGAGCACATTTTGGTTCACTAATTGACAAGTATTACAGGCTTTCCTTGCTGTTTTCTTTCCATGGTCTCATGTGAAGCAAGTGTACTGAGATGGAACCGGAACTAGGCTTTAAGGGCAAGAAGTAATTCAGTATTGGAGAACTAAGAATTATGAGGCTAAGGAAATACAAGAAAAAAAGAGACACAGAAGTCTGTGTGAACTGCTAGTCTTCATTTTAAAATGTTGATTCTCATATAGCTATCCGGTAGCTTTTAAGTCTTAGAAATGATAATTGAAGCAATTTAATATCCCTTTACCCTAATGAAGAACATATAACTTAATATACTGGAAATAACAGTCAAAATGCCTCATGTCAACCCACAAGAAATTGTTTAAGAATAGCTAAAGATTGATGTGAATAAGGAGATGAATACAAAGAAAGGAAAAGTAAAGCTAAGGAACATCCGGAAATTTTCCTACCAGTAAAATCTATTAGTCTCTACAACAGTGCCCAAGGGAACCTGTGAAAGCATGGTCTTATGAGTCATTTAAAAGTGGAGTGGATTTGGTTCCTGGAATTATTCCATAAGGGAAACCTTGTATATGTCGGAAATGGGACAATAGGACCTAATGGGTTGTTGTCATGTTGACACGTCTGGCCTGTTCTTTGGATCTAACAGAAAGTGTAATGGAGGTGGTCCATCAGGAATTGTGCAGATCATATACTGCCAACATCTCTCCCAACAAAAGGGTAGACTGGGGTCATAAGACTACACAAACTTCACAGTCAACCTGATATCATAGGAAGAGTAGCTACAGTGACACCTCAGCTCATGAACTTAATTCTTTCCATGATTCTGGCCACAAATCAAATTGGATGAGAACTGAATCAGATTCCCCCACTGAACCTAACCATTGAATTTGATTCCATTCTTGTTCAAAAACCAAACACCACTCTATTCTAAAAAAATTTTTTTTGTGTTTTTTTTATGGCAAGCTACATTTGATCTAGTTGTTAAATTTGCCATCATAACTTCCTTGGTTTCAGTGCTCTCAACTGTAAAATGTTGAAAATAAAACCATCTCTATTTACATCTCAGGTTGTCAAAAAAAAAAAAAACCAAGAGACTATATGTGAAATGACCTTGAAATGTTACATAGTGAAGAATTATAAGTGGTGCTGTTTTTTGGTGCTTGCCCATTTCCTATTACAGTGAATGTTTTGTGAACTTTTACCTTTTTACTATGACCTTGTAACTCCCTAGTAACTGAATATAAAAGCTGTGAAAACAAAGGTACTTCGAACATATTAACTGAAAATAATACCAAATCATTGGCAGACTCAGGAATGAGGAAGGAGAAAGGTCTCTTTTAGAATTACTGTTAATAATTTAATGCTTTTGTATGATCTGCCTAGTTTTAGTATAAAATAACACAAATGAGGAAAGAAGAAAAATATTAGATTTAGTACTTTCTATCAGTGTAATCCTCACAATATTACCCCAATTCACAGGTAAGAAAAATCAAGTCCCAAGGTCACAGACCTAGTAAAAGACAAGGTTTGGACACAACTCAGACCTGCAAGGTTCTAATTTTATTGTACCATGTGGCATATTTCCATTTATCACATGCCAATTTTGTTTTATTCCATAAACATACATCACTCATATTATGGGACAATCAGATGATTTAACATAACCTAAGCAAGCAGGTTGGAGTCAATGCTCCAAATGCCTTTGCTGTTATTCTTTCAGCTGTATATGAGATACCAGTGTCTAAACAAGTACTTTGTCACAAGTATTCTTTCTACCAACTACTCACTAGTCAATAAGGCACTATGAGGAGTCAATATGAAAGGCCCAAGTGCTTCAGGTAGCATTAATATCAAGGTTTGGGGCTTGTTAAGAGCATTAAAAAAAAAAAAAGAAAAAGAAAGAAAGAAAGAAAAGAAAAAAGTCATACCTGAAGCTATTTTTGACAAATAAAATGTACTAACATAACATTAGCAACATAGCATCTACCAAAACTTTAAAGAAAAGGTTTAAAGGTTTAAAGGCACATGCTAAGAGTTACACAAGTGCTGCTATAAGCAAGAAACAGACAAAAGCTGCAAGCCATGAAGCTTTTAAAGACAAAAATGGGTTTTTAATCTTAAGGCTATTTTTTCCACTAGTGTTACTGTTGTTTTTCAGCTATCCAGACAATACCAACTCTCCTGTCAGATATTTATTGAGTGTTAGAAATTTACAGTAAGTGGTACTATTATAACTATAGCAAACTGGACTACAGAAAGTCATGCTGTGTAACTCAAACACTAGATTTATTTAGGTTAAAAGGTTGACTTTAGGGAATTTGTCAGCAAAAAGAAGCATGGTTTTGAACAATTTCTGTTTCTCAGAACCACCTACATCCAACTGGTACAGTGACTGAATGATAGGCAATTAGGTGACCTGTTACAATTGTTAATTTGCTTTAAGGTCACTATTAGCTTTCTAAAGTACATAAATTAGAGAAAACATACTCTATAAACATCACATTATTCTGAAATGAATGGCCAAAAGAAATATATGAAAGCAAGGGAAATTCTTGCAAAAATTCTACCTTTGGTCTCCTTTTTCCTACTTAACTGAATAGCCTCAATCAAACTTGTGGAAGGACTGACTAGGAATTGAATGGTGTAAGACTATTGCTTAAGGACTCAAAGCTGCTAGACACTTAATTTATGCCCTTCCTTTTTGCTGGTTTTGAATACTGGTCTAGATATGTGAGGCAATGACCTTGGGGATGATAAATATGAGCAAGCAAAAAGGCTCAGAGCAAATGATAAAAGTATAATTTTAACAGAATCTTTTTCTCTACAAGTAAATGAGTTTAACAAAAGAGGACTAGATTCTCTTACAATGATATGGGTGGAAAGTAAAGGTAAGAACTAACCAACTCAGTACAGTAATTCTTGATGAGGAGGATTCTGAGTTTATAAAGATTTTCTATACATATAAATCCTTACCCCTGCTCCAAAGTACTGGGCTTTCTACTCTTCTGGTGCTCCAGGCATCTCGGCTCACACACCTACCTGTTTGGCATGATTGACACAGTGCATGTACTGGTTAGCCAGAGCGGAGCAGCTGAGGGTCTGGTGGACGTTCTCACGGTAACACTGGAGGATTTTGGCCTGCAGATCAGCACAGACTGGATGATACTCATACCGCCTGAAAACAGAAACAGGGACTACTGAGGCAAATAGTCTTCATTCAGAATATAATGCCAAGGGAGAATAAGATAAAACTTGCAAATTTAGGAAAGCACTCAATGAAATAATTTTTTTTCACATTTTAAAGAAACATCTCCAATTTTTTCCCAAGATAAAAATGTAGAGTAAATAAATTCTAGGAAACTAGTTCCACTGGCTGATTCACTGTAGTTTATTCTGGATACCATAACCTCCTCTTCTAAAACCAAACCCAAACCCAAACCCAAACTGTAAGAATGGGGGCAGTCCTGTGCATCCTGGACCCGAGGCAAAAATCAGAGTCCTAACTCCTCTCTCCCGTTCCTACATCTGGCAGGTCACAATACTAGAGATCCCTACAGTCTGCTGCTCCTCCTCCATACCCACTAATTCCAAATTGCTTTTGTCCTAGATTCAAGTTATGACTTCCAAACTAGTCTCTGTCCCTTGGTTTTTGCCCTTTACTCCTGTTGCACATGTCTTTCACTGGGTTCCTTCTACTATGAATTGAAGCCAGTATTTCCCCTACTACTTCTTGTAGAATACAAGGAAACAGACACAGTTGTTCCTATTGGGGTTCCTGCTTCCTCTTGAGCCTCCATCCCAGCCCATATACTGCTGTAGCCTGCACATGTCACATTCAGGGTCACCTCACATATTTCTCCTCACCTCTCTGTTCATGTTACTTTGGGAAAACTTTGCCCCCCAAACTCTACCCACACCTAAAGATCAGGAAAATATCTACTCATCTTTCAATGTTAGACTCAAGTGTAACCTACTATAGTTTTCATTAGCTTCCCTCTCCCCGGTAGAGTCTATCATTCCTTTTAAAGTGATCCTCTGGTCCTGTATTAATGTCCCTCACCATGCATATGGCACTGATTACAGTACAGTCTAGTGCAATTTACTAGCCTACATTTACTAGAATGCAAATTCCAAGAAGGATTAAGTCTTTCTTTCTTTGTGATATTGGCTATTAGATACAGTACCCTGTGTTACAGAAGTCTTGCAATAAATTTGCTGAATGAATACAAATAGGTACAAGGAAAACAATAAAATTCCCTAAAGTTCTATAATCATATTTTTTAAAAATCTCAAATTTTAGATTATTCATAGTTAACATGCTATACTAAATGTAAATGTTTCCAAACAGTTCATAATACACACTTGAAAAATAATAACAAAATAACTAAAATAATTTATATATATGAAAATAAAAGATTCCTGTTAATATGGTAGGAGAACTTGGATTATAAGAACTAAACACACACAAAAGAAAATACATAAAATTATCCTTTTAAATCTAAAAATTCTCATTTTTGTCAAATTAGTTTTGTTTAATACAAAATGCTTCCAGTCTTTATCAGTTCTATCTTTGAATTTTAAATTTGTTATTTCCATGTAATCTTGAAATAGCATTATTTTAAATTTAATGGCTTCTAAAAAACCCTTAAAGAACACAGGGGGAATATTTTCCATCAATATGGAAACCCGTGGATGACAATTTGTCTCCTCATTACTTTTATCTGACATACTAAGCTAATATATACTTTGCTGGAATAGAAATGCAAACCATGTTACTGGTCCTTGAGGGAATTCACTTCCTACTATGCTCTAAAGAAAGCAGGAATGGGGGGCCCCACAAATTTTACATAATATTACTTTTGCTTTTTCATTCATTACCTTCACTGCTTTGTCAAATACCTAAGAACAGAATTTAAATACAATCCCAGGAGTTTTGATTCTTTTTAAGATTTTAAAGTTTAGACGTCTGTGAATGTTTCCAGATACAGACTTCCGTAATCCCCTACACCATGAATATCAGCACTGAAAGGGAATCAGCTGTGATTACAAGAGCCCAGGCACAGGTACTGCTGAGTAACTCACTAGCAAGACCCAGATCTGGATAAATGTCCAATATAATATATGACTAAGCATCAGGTCAACTGAATGTAGCAAAGATATAACTAATGACTTTAACCATTCACAGGAAAGCAGAGTGACATTCTATCCTAGTGTTGACAACCCACCTTGTCTGTAATGTATCATAGATTTATTTTATTTTTTTCTTTTTGGGACAGGATCACAAAAAGGTAGTTCAGGCTGGCCTTGAACTCAATTTGTAGCCCAGGCTGGTCTTGAACTAGCAATGATCATTCTGCCTCAGCCTCTCAAGTGCTGGGATTACAGGTGTGCACCACTATGCCTGGCTGTATCTTAGATTTAAATGTGGGGAAAACAGGATGGGATGAGAAAGAATGACAACAACAACCCTCACCAAATACAGGGTCTTTCTCCAGTAATACACAGGAAGTAGAAGCAATAAAGTGATGATCTGCACATTAAATAGATACATATACATACATATATATATATATATATACACATACATACATATATACACACACACACACACATATATATATATATATATATGGTGTGTGTATAATGTTTTTCTTTTCTAAAGACTATTTTGCAATGAGATAATTCATATAATAGCCTGGACTCCTTAGAAATAAGTAATGCAAGTTATAGAGAAAGAAGTAATATAAATTATACAGAAAGAGATAATGTAAGCTGTATATAAGGATTTACCTTGAGTTGTATTATTAGTCATGCATGTTAAAGTACATGGGTTATCTATGAGTTGAAATGTGTCAAAATATGCTTTTATCATCACAGATCAATATTACTACTTGCTTCCAGAGGCCTTGATTTTCTGTCTGGTAGTCTGTTCTTGATGCATGGGGGGGGGCACGGGTAGGGGCAGCTATCATCTGAAATCCTTTTGCACATATTTCAATCTATATTGATGATTAGATGGAAAAGGAGAGGAAGATCAGAGGAAATCCACATAATTGTTCCCCAGTTCCTAGAGGAGACTCTGGTACATTTTTCTTGGATTAATCTGCAAGGGTAAAACCCTGCCTTTGTATTGATCTACAATGCTTGTTATGCTGTCCTAATGCACTCTTTTCACTTTGGGAAAATGCTAAATGAGATTACTGTCTAACATTAGAAGGCCATAAAGCCTAAGCTGTGGCACCTTCCAATGAGGAGAAGGATTTCAGAGACATTTCCAATATACATTAATGCAAACCCTCTGTATAATCATAGAGTCAGTGATGGACTTTTATTGACTGCTTTCATTACTACTGATGGAAAAAAGCCACAATTAGGCAAAAATAACAAAAAGCAGAATTTCAAGATACATAAGAAGGAAAATTAAATCTGAGTTGCAAATGACATTTAAACAATTTAATTTCATTATATGTTAAGAAAATTCAATAAAGAAGTGGTGAATGACAATGAAAAGAGCAAGATTAACTAGAGATCTAGAGAATTTGAAACAATAACAAGGAAGATAAAACAATTATTAAAAACAAGTTCAGCCAAAAGCAACTGGTAAACTATACAACCTTTGAAAATACATGTCTATAAAATACGAAGAAAAAAAAATACAGTTGCAGTCACTTGAAATTACTGAGGAACCCATCCCATCTATGTCTTTTTATTTCCTTGTCTTCTTAGATCCCGTCCTTATTTCTATAAGTACTAGTAGCTTCCTTCAAATTGACCCTTTCTGCAGTGGCTCTGACAGCCAAGGATATTGGTGACAGTGTGTGAGGGCAGAAACAGAGTACCAAAGACTTGATCTAAGAACAAAAATCAAAAGAAGCACTTCTAATAGGTATTCAGTAGATGGCAAAAGTTTTTATTTTGTACTAATGTTTACTGCTTGGTTTCATTTAAAAGGCATCTAAGAAAACATACCGAAGTATATTACACTGACAGGTCTGCAGTATAAACCTTAGAAAAAAAAGAAAAATATAAAAATATAGGGAAATCAAGATGGCCGATCAGTGAGCAACAAACTTCAAAGCCTCCCGGGAGAAACAACTCATTTGCCAGAATAAAACATCCTAGAGAGACCCAGACAGAGGGAGATGGATCTTCTTGACACAGGAAGAAGTTAAAACGTTAAAAAAAGCTTGTCAAACACGTCAGGACTACAACTGGAACAGCTAAAAATTACGGGATACAGCATTTTCATTGTGACACCAAGTTTGCGCCAGCTTGAATCCGCGCCGGCCGCAGAGATGCCCAAACTTGTTCCCACCACCACTCACAGGAAGCACAGCAGCTCTGAAGTCGGGAGTTGGTGAGCCCAACGGAGAGCAGAGCCGGCAAATGGACCTTCATTAATCCATGATCAGTGCTGGGAATGAGACCCCCTCTCCCCACAGGAAGGGCGCGACCAAATGGGCAACATGTTGGAATCGGGCAGGAGGAGCCTGAACTGGGAGCAACAGTGACTTCACTTGGTTGCTCCCTCCCCAGAGCAGATTTGTGGGATTTGCTTGGACTGGGCCGCGCCCCAGGCCAGGACTCAATGAGTCGTCCCAAGTCAATTCCCTGCGCCTAGCACGCACTAATCGGGTGAAGGCCCCAGAAGTTTGGCTGGCCCGGTGGGAAGAGGCAGGCAGGAAAGGGTGGAGGTCCCTTGCCAGCATGCTTTGGAGGAACCGTGGCCAACAGGGAAGGGGGTTGGGACCTGCACTGTACACCTGTGTGGAGCAATCCGGGACCATGACAGGAGAGAGAGGGAAGAGGAGGCCCCCAACCCAGAACCCTGAGAGCACTGATCCAGGAGTGGGAAAAACAAGGGAGACTGAGGGGAGCAAACACACAACATCAGACATGGCTTAAACAAACATTAAGAGATATCTTCGGGACCTTGTAAACAAGCTCAGAACTGAAATATTAAATCAAGTAAAGCAAGATATGAATAGAGTAATAAAAGAAATGCTCTCAGGAAGCATCTCTCAGGAAGATACAGATGGAAGAAGGGAGGAACAAAAAAAGGAGAGAAACATTCGATAAAGAATATAAAGAAAATATTGAATACATGAAGCAGATTCAAAGAGACTACCAGGAAATTAAAAACTCCATTGAAAGCTGGCAAAATGCCTTAAAAGAAACTAAGGATAGACTATCAAAACTTGAAGACAAGTTTGCAATGTGTGATCATGAAAGGAAAGATCTCTTAAAAATAACAAGGAAACAGGCAGTAACAATACAAAAGCTAGAAGATGACAAGAAAATCTACAATTTAAGAATAAGAAATGTGAACAAAGAAGCAGGAATACATACAGGCAAATTACAAAGGCTATTCACGGAAATAATTAAGGAAAACTTCCCAAGCATGTGAAAAGAAAATGACATGCAGTTATGTGAGGCATACAGGACTCCAGCCACCTACAACCAAAACAGATCTACACCCAGACATATAATAATCAAGATGCCAGAAATTCAATATAAAAACACAATATTAAAAGCCATCAGAGAAAAGAAACAGATTACCTATAAAGGTAAGCCCATCAGAATCATGGCTGACTTCTCAATATAGACCATCAGATCAAGAAGAGCTTGGGGCGAAGTGTTAACAAGCTCTGAAAGAAAATAACCTCCAGCTCAGATTGATGTATTCTGCAAAACTGTCACTAGAAGTTGATGGAGAAACACGATGCTTCCATGACAAAGAGGAACTGGGGGAGTTTGTGACCACCAATCCAACCCTACAGAGAATACTGAAGGACATGAGAGAGAGAGAGAGAGAGAGAGAGAGA